>OVBE01011360.1:0-14222 GCA_900406425.1 Iberis pinnata
AGACCTGTGGTGAAGACGGAGGCGGCGAGTCCATCCTCTTCCACCGCTCGACCGCTTCTCGTGCTCCGCGATCCCCGGTCTCGTCGGCGAGATCGCCTCTTTACTTCTTTTCTCCCTCCGGTGACTTAGCTCTTTTTCTCCCTTTTATCACAGGCTCACCATGCATGCCGAGGAGGAAGAAGCAACTTCACGGGAGATTTTTCCGGCCAGATCTATCTCCGGCGATGAAGCAAAGATGACAGGCGGTGAGGAGACGGTGAACCTCAAGGCTGGTAGAGTAGATCTACTATAGGAGAGGGAGATGGTTGTTTTCGGTGGAGGTGTGAAGACCACCGCCGCCGGAAATAGCCATTAACCAAACCAGAAGGTCGATTTGCTCGTCTCTTACTTTGCCGGAAACCTACTCACCGATTTCCATCACCTCTTGTGGCATTAAAGAAGACCAGTATCATCTTCCTTCCGAATCTGCTTTGTGTGCGTGGGTGGCGGTGGCGACGCCATCTCGGAGTTGCCGTCGGGGCATCGGTTCTTCGCCGGTGTGTTCGCAGTTAGCCGGCGGCGGCAGGAAGGACTAGGGTTCTCCTAGCTTCTAGGGTTTTTTTGTGTTCTATTAATGGGCCTGGGCCATTTTTAGAATAAGAAAAGCCCAATCCGGGCCTGTTTTAAAAGTTCTTAGAAAATCTGTTAAATTGTTGTTGGGCTGAATTTTTGTAATGAGGCTTATATTTGGACTATTAATAATAAACCCTTTAACAAAAAAAAAAATAATATGAAAATATGTTTATTATAATATGTAAAGAGAACGTTTATTATCTAAAAGAACGCTTTTAGCTACAAGACACGTTTACGTTTTTTGTGCAAGAAACAAAAAAAGGTTTACAAGACACGTGAAATGAAAAGCGTTTTAGACGACCACTATCTTATATTTTTATCTTCTCTGTCGGACTAATGATTTAACACGTACTACTACTAACTTAATCATAGTAAACAAAGAAATTACTTCAGTATTTTAACAAAAATTAAAATAAAAAATACTTTAGTCTATTTTATCAAAATATAACGCATGAGATTTCAAAGTTTCTTCCCCACCGAGATATAACGTATCTTTCAAAAAGGGCGAGTATAAAAAATATGTGTGGCTAAAACTAAATGAGAAGAGACTATAGACTCAAGATAATTGGGACACATAAGAAGTCAGAACTTCAGTCAATTACATACAAATACAAACAAAAAGTTTCGACAAATGTTAGATGTCTGTTTCAGGTTCCTTATGAAAAATATATATCTCATGGTTCTTATTTATTTTTGTTTCGAAAATTTTATTACTACGTTTACAAAAACCATTATTTGAAACTTGAAACGAAACCGTGGGCTTGTCAATAACTGTGTGCTATTAAGTATTTATCACCCTTTGTTTGTTTCCTATTCTTGGCTAAGTAAGTTAAATAATCGGTTACAACTCGATTGGTCCCGTTATGTACAAGTACAAGCTCCTTCCTCTCTCCGTTTCGAATTACTTCTCGTTTTAGAGTTTTGCACACAAATTAAAAAATCTATATTTTCTATAAAAATATCATTAAATATTCTAAATCAACCAATAGAAAAAAAATTATGCAATTATTCTACTGGTTAAAAAAGTCAGATTCATTTAATTTCTGCATTGAAAACCTAAAACGAAATATATTTTTTTCTCCATAACGACAACTAATCTGAAACGAAGAGAGTTTTTTTTTTTAAAGGGGAAATCTGCTGAAAATATCTCAACTTTGCAATATTTTTGAGTAAAATACCCAAAAAATGTTAGTCTTTTTTCCAAAAAATTTCACCAACTTATTCTTGTTCACCATTTAATATTCTATTTTTTCAGAGGTCATTTACCCATGTGTGGGTATATTCCTTTTTCTTGTAGGATTGTACATTTTATGGGTTTGTTTCTTATGAAATAACATATTGTAGTGTCGAAAACATAAATTACGAAAATGTTAAACTCTTTCACACAAATGCTCCCAAAGAATAATAAACAAAAGAGGAACTAAGAAATTTAATGTGATAAATGATTATCAGACTTTGTTTATCATCGGAAATTAGTGATCAATTTTCTTCTTTTTCACTATTAAATTTTTTGTGTCTTTCCTTACTTAACGTTTGTAACTTTTAACTGATAAAATTGTAATTTTAAAATTTTTTAGTTCTAAATATATAACAACATAAATTGGTGAACTAAAAAAAAGCCTTAAATCTGGGTATCTTGCTCACAAATCTTACAAATTTGCGTATTTTCTAGGGTTTCTATTTTCTTAATCATAAAACCTACTTTTTACAGTGAGCAAAATAATATTGAAAGTTTTTTTTTCAAAAAGATTTATAGACGGTAGGCATTCAGTTATTTGGTTTTGTTCAGGTCGGTTTTTTTCCGGTTATGGTTCTTTCGGTTCCTTTAATTTAGGATCTATATGAAAACCATTAGAAAATTTGTTTAGTTTGGTTATAGGTCGGTTCGATTCAGTTTGGATCTAAACTTTTGAAACTATCTGATAACTTATGGTTCGGTTCATATACTTTACTCAAAAATACCAAAAAAACCGGAAACCCAAAAAATATTCAAAATGTCTGAAACAATAAATATCCAAAAGAACCAAAATATCTGAAAGAACTAAAAGAACCTGAAATACCCAAAATAAACGAAATATCCAAAAATTGGTAAGAGATACATATATCTATGGTTCTTGGTATAAGCACAGTAAGCACTAACCTTGCATTTTCATTTCATTTTGATTTATTTTGGTTTCTCGGTTCAGTTCGGTTCCGAACTGATATCCATAGTTGTTGATATAAAGAATCATTCGAGTAATTTAAAGAGAATCGTACCTGAACCGAATCTGAACTGAACCTGATTTTTGTAGTTCGGTTTTTCAGTTTTAGGTAATTATGTCCACCCCTAAGTTTTTCTTTTTAAGAAAAGAACTTCTTTTATTTGTCTTCCTGAAAACCCTTCATTATTTGTGCTTATCAACAGGGACCGGTCTTTTTCAATTAAAATGTCTCATGCTTTTTTTAATAATTCATTTTCTATTAGAATTTCATATTCTCTTAATAATGAAACATTTTTTCCGAAAAATTGTAGGTAACATATTTTAGACCCCAGCAAATTTCTTATTCGCAGTCTTGTGTGTTGTTGGGAGGGTGTCATCATAAAGATGATGAACAAGCAGAGTCATCAATTGTAGATTTAAGTATTTTGAAAAGAGTTGCATCATAGAATCATTGTTAATGGGATGTTAATCCTAATCGAATAGGCTACATGTAAGAGATTCAACTGATTTATTATTATTATTTTTTTTTTTTTGTCACAACTGATTTATTATTATTGTTTGTAATTGACTTAGATTAAAATATCAATAATGATGTAATAGATGCCAAACCATATCTAAACATGTTTTTCAATTTCAGTGTGTTACACCGAGAGTTTTGTAGCAAACAAGTTGTTTCTTGTTGTTTCGAATTTTACGGAAAGAAAAGAAAGAAAGATTAGAACTCTAATAAGAAAAGGGATTTGGTCAAATAATTAAATCCACATTTGTAAAATTTTAATCAAGCTATCATTTTGTTCTTGTTGATATCAGGTGTAGCACTTATCCAAAAAGCCCATTTCGACTTAAGGCACAGGTGGACGCCAACATCCAGGGAAGACAGGGGTTTAGGAGAACAAAATCCAGGTACGCCGATCTGACGAGTTGGGCCTTCCAGCTCGAAGCCCATTAGGGTTAATCAATGTAATTAGGGTTTTAAGCATGTATTTTCACTATAAATACCCATGTAATTATTCCTAAAAGAGATAGGAAATTCGTCCTAACTTTTACCCACAAGATCAAAGACCTAAACATAATTGTTAAGTCTTGATGCAATAGTTGGCGCCGACTGTGGGGACTAGCTAGACGATTTGGTGATTTATCTTTGCAGGAATAATCAACCAGAAGCAATAACCACGGGATCAATAAAAAAAGGACCAGATGGATCTACCATCGATGTAGCAAACAAAGACGATCATGCCAAAAGAACGGGATCTGGACATGAGGAAGAGGCCCCGTAAATCACCATGCAAGACCTACTAAACCAGATAAAAGAGCAGAAGGCAGAAACCGCTAAGCTGAGAGCGGAATCCTAGACCCTAAGAGCGCAGCTGGAAGGCATCACCGCGTCCACTGAGGAGAGGGACGCGCGCACAGTTAACCGGAATTTGTTCGGAGCATCTCACCAAACTCCCGAGACAGATGGAAACCAAGGTCGATCAGACTACACAAACGCGACCAGGTTCAGGAGCACAACCGAGGATACCGAGATGCGGAACATCTGTGAGCAGCTGAAGATCATGAGCTCGCAGGTGCACCAGGCTACCAGCTCGGCCCCTGACATCCTTCGCGCCATCGAAGAAACGCAACGAACCCCATTTTCCAGAAGAGTTACCGATGTTTCAGTTTGGTACTCCACTAAATTCAAGTTCATGGGGTATGACGGCAAAAGTGATCCGGTCCAATACCTGACAGCCTTCACAATCGCTATGGCACGAGCTCAATTTTCTGCAGAGGAGCGAGATGCAGGTCTGTGTCAACTTTTTGTTGAAAACTTGTCAGATTCGGCGTTGGATTGGTTCTCCCGTCTGGAGCCTGGAACCATCAACACATTTCAACAGCTCTCAACCGTGTTCATCAAACACTACTCTATGTACATCGCGAAGAAAGCTTCAACAACTGACCTATGGACACTGTCCCAGCAGGAAGACGAGTCGCTAAAAGATTTCATTTACATGTTCAAAGGAGTCGTAGCTCCTATCGTGATCAACGAAGAAGGAGCAATCGCCGCCCTGCGAAAGGCACTATGGTTCAAATTAAGGTTCAAGGACGAGCTACTCATTAACCCTCCACAAACACTAGAGGATGCACTTCATTGTGCCAACAAATTTATCGAGATAGAAGAGGAACATGCTGCGATGTCCAAACGACACCACATCACAAAACCCAGCCGAGATAGAGAGGAAGTTCCCCGAGAACCGAGGTAACACTATTCAAGGGACAGGCGGGGATGTGCCACTTATGCAATAACAGATAGTGAGAAAAGTGTCGACCAGCTCCCACCTTCCGATAATGATCCTGAGGCGTATTGCGATTTCCACAAACGAACCGGACACAAAACCGCGGACTACTGTCATCTGCAGGCTCTCCTACTGAAGAAGTTCCAGGACGGCGAGATTAATTCTAGCAGAAGCAAGAACAACGACCGAGGACGAGGTGGAAACAAGTGGCATAATTCGTCCACCAAGGATAAGGCCCACCAGGTCAGCACAGTTCGAGAAAAGGGCTCGCATACCAGCGACGACATGGCACCTCCCACTCGAACGCGAGATCGTAGTTCAGATGATCGAGCTACGGAAGGTTCACTGCCTTGAAGGCTAGTCAATGTGATTATGGGCGGATTAGTCTCATGCAACGACTCCGTGCGATCTATCCGAAACTCCGAACGACGAGCTGTCACTGCACAAAAGGAACGAACCGACATAGCGCCGACCTCTCCGCCACTCGAATTCCGAGATGCTGACCTTAGAGGTCTAAGTCAACCTCACATCGACTTTCTAGTTATCGAGCTGGTCATTGCGAATACAGAGGTAGCTAGAATACTCATCAACATCGGTGGACATCATTTTTAAAAAGACGCTAGACAACATGGGAATCAGTGCCAACATGATCAAGGATGGCAGCAGAACACTCACAAGTTTCAACGGTGAAACCGTTTCTTCTGCCGGAACGGTTAAGTTACCTGTTCAGGCCGGAGGGTCCACCCAAATGGTCAAATTTGTTGTCATGGAACAGGACTCGGCGTTCAATGTAATCTTAGGCACGCCATGGCTTTACTCCATGAAGGCAGCGGTGTCAACCTACCACCAGTGCGTCAAATTCCCGACGGATAGAGGAATGTGGACGATTAGAGGAAATCAACGTGTATCTCGAACTTGCTTTTTAACAGAACATCAGACACGAACCTTACAGGTATCAGATAAAACCACAAGCCCATTGCCGATCTACAACTCTACACCAAAACTCGGCAAAGTTGAACAAGTCAGTATTTATGCCAAACATCCGAACCGAACTACAGGAATCGGGAAGGAGCTGGACAAGACCATTAAAACCAAGCTAATCAAACTACAAAAAGAGAACGTCGGAACCTTTGCTTGGACCATGGACGACATGAAAGGTATTGACCCATCGATCACCTGCCACGAGCTAAACGTGGACCCGAGCTACAGACCAATAAAACAAAAGCACCGCAAGCTCGGAACAGAACGTTCTCAAGCAGTTAATGATGATGTGGAGAAACTCTCGAAAGTCGGCTTGGTTGCCGAGGTGAAGTACCCAGAATGGCTGGCCAATCCTGTTGTCGTTAAAAAGAAGAACGGCAAGTGGCGCGTGTGCGTCGACTTCACCAACCTCAACAAGGCGTGTCCCAAAGATAGTTTCCCCTTACCTCACATAGACAGACTAGTGGAAGCTACGGCAGGCAACAAGCTCTTAACTTTTATGGATGCTTTTTCAAGGTACAATGAAATCATGATGCATCAAGCAGATCGGGAGAAAACCGCCTTTATCACGGACAGAGTAATTTATTGCTACAAAGTAATGCCCTTTGGGCTAAAAAACAATTGAGCAACGTACCAACGCCTAGTGAACAAAATGTTCGCTGATGAAATCGGCAGGTCTATGGAAGTCTATATCGACGATATGCTTGTTAAATCCGCCAAGGCCAGCGATCACATCAACTACCTGGCGAAATGCTTCGAAACACTCAACCTTTACGGAATGAAGCTTAATGCAGCCAAGTGTACCTTTGGAGTCACATCTGGTGAATTCTTAGGGTACATAATAACAAAGAGAGGGATCGAGGCAAACCCCAAACAAATCGGAGCCATCCTTAACTTACCGGCACCACGAACAAAGAAGGAAGTACAGAATCTCACAGGTCGCATTGCCGCGCTGAACAGGTTTATCTCCCGGTCCACCGATAAAAGCTTACCATTCTACCAAATCCTTAAAGGGAACAAGTGTTTCGAGTGGGATGAAAAGTGCCAGATCGCGCTCGACGAGCTCAAAGCATACTTAACTACACCACCTGTTCTCGCCAAGCCAGAGGACGACGAGATCCTCTACGTATACGTCGCAGTCTCCGAGGCAGCAGTCAGTGGCGTCCTTGTGAAGGAAAGCCAAGGAGAACAGAAATCGATCTTTTACGTCAGCAAATCGCTCAATGATGCCGAGACGTGGTACCCACCCATCGAAAAGATAGCGCTAGCGGTAGTGTCTGCAGCTCGAAAGCTATGACCTTACTTCCAATCACATACCGTTGTCGCGCTCAGCAACCAGCCACTACGCACTATCCTTCGTAGCCCAAACCAATCCGGAAGGTTGATCAAATGCGCAGTCGAGCTTAGCGAATAACACGTGGAGTATCGAAATCGAACATGTTCGAAGTCCCAGGTTCTTGCAGATTTCATTGCAGAAATACCACCTGAGGCACATATCACACCTCCACCAAACGTATGGAATCTTTACGTTGACGGATCACGAAGGAAAGAAGGATCAGGTGCACGCGTCAGGCTCGAATCACCAACTGGTGAAGTATTTGAACAAGCTTTGAGGATCAAATTCGAAGCATCCAACAATGAGGCAGAGTATGAAGCATTGTTGGCAGGACTACGACTTGTAAAGAACCTCGGCGCTTCACGCATACACGCTTTCTGCGGCTCCCAGCTCGTCACCAGCCAATTCAGCAGAGAATACGCCACGAAGAACGACAAGATGCTAAAATACCACCAAATGGTCCAAGAGATGGCAAGAAAATCTGAGAACTTTGAGCTCACCAAAATTCCACGACACAAGAACAAGTTTATCGATACGTTAGCCAACATGGCTTCCACCAACGAGCTGGAACTAAAGAGAACCATTCCGATGGAATATTTAACTTCACCAAGTATCACTACTATGATGGCTAATTCCATCGACGAGCTATTTTCCTTCGAACTAGAGCAAAACCAACAAAACTCACCTAACTGGCGAGCCAAGATAAAATAGCATATTCTTACAAGAACGGTGCCCGAAGATAAATGGGCAGCACGACATCTCCGAGTTAAAGTGGCAAGATACTCCGTCATAGATGGACAACTCTACAAACATTCCACGTCCGGAATCCTACTACAGTGTATTAATGGAGACGATATGCAAAAAGTACTTGCTGAACTTCACGAAGGAGCAGGTGGAAGCCACTATAGCGGACGCTACCTGGCATTACGTATAAAGAAGCACAAACACTACTGGCCAACGATACTGCATGATAGCCAGGATTTTGCCAAGCGATGCGAGATGTGCCAACGACATGGACCAACTAACCACGCACCCACCGAACCACTAAATGCCTCAGCAAACCCCTATCCATTCATGAAGTAGGGGATGGATGTCGTAGGACCTTTTCCAGTTGGAACAAACAAGCACAAATTCCTGCTGGTAATGACTGACTACTTCACCAAGTGGGTCAAAGCCGAATCGTACATAGCGGTCAAAGCAAAACATGTTTCGTATCCAAATACCACAAATTCTCATATCGGCAAGATGATTACTATGCACAGGGTTATTAACGACCCGCATTATCTATGAGTGTTGCAGGTACAAGACTTCATATGGAAAACAATAATCTGTCGGCACGGCATCCCGTACGAAATCATGACGGATAATAGCACTAACTTCTGTGCAAAAACAGTACAGGCTTTTTGCGACAGGTGGACAAAAAACCAGCCACAACCCCGACACATACGTCGATTTATACTAACTAACTACTTATTGCCCATGTTACTAGTGGAACATCTGGCTGAACCATTCCACGTCGAGGTACCCGCAAGAAAATGGGCAAGCCGAGGCTATTAACAAATATATAGTCGACGGACTGAAGAAAAGACTCAATTCCAAAAAAGGACTTTGGGTGGACGAGCTAGACGGCGTCTTGTGGTCCTACGGAACTACACTTCAGCATTCTACCAATCATACGCCATTCTCCTTGGCCCACGGAATCGAAGCTTTTAGCACCATCCGAAGCAGCCGTATTCATCTTATGCCGAAAAAGGTGCCAGAAAGTGAAGCCGTTAATGACGCCATGCTCCTCGACTCTCTCGACGACGTAGAGGAGGTCCGAGACATATCACTCTATTGGATACATGCCTATCAGCAAACCACGAAACGATACTATAACAAAGGAGTCAAGTAGAGACGATTTGAAGTAGGAGATTTGGTCTTACGAATGACCTACGCGAATACTGCAGAAGAGAATGCTGGTAAACTGGGAGCTTGGTAGGAAGGCCCATATGAAGTGTCCAAGATAGTCAAACCTGGAGTATACGAGCTGAAAGCTACGGATGGAACGCTGATCCCGAACTCTTGGAATGCCACCAAACTTAAGAGATTCTTTTCTTAGGTTCCTTTGTACCGTGAACTACAACCTAGCTTGATCCCTATTTTCTGGGTACGTAGGCAACCCACTGGGTGCAGCTATTTCACTTAATAAAATTATTTTTTCACTCATACATCGATCTCCGAGTCAATCTCGGAACCTTTTATAATATTCACATGTACAATCGTACCAACTCCACCTTTGCAAACTCCTAAAAACTACAAACTAAAGCCAAGCTGTAACTCACACATACCCTGCGCAAAGACAAGGATGTCGGCGAGATCAAAGTTTTCTCTTCTTGGCTCCAAAGACCTTTAACAAAGCCGAGGTCCGCCTCGCATACTCCTAAAGATGAGTACTGAACACGTACAAAGTCACAAAGTCGAGCTGAAGTCTCTATTTTAAAAAAAGCCGAGCTCTGACTCGCGTACTCCTAAAGTAGAGTATTGGACGTGTGCAAAGTTACAACGTCTGAGCATAAGTCTCACCTCAAAAGCTGAGTTTCGACTCACGTACTCCAACCGAGAGTATTGGCAAAACTACAGTTTTCGCCCATAGATCATTTGTCAAAAGGGACAATCTGCAAGTTGTCTCCTTTGGGCTTTTGATCGAGTGGTCTTTCAGTTCGCACAAGAATTAGAGAAATATCCATTTATAGCATCTGCATATTCCAACTACTTGAAAATAAACAACCAACAATGAGAAATCAAAGCTTTTTCTCATTAACCAACGTTCTTATCAAAACCTAAGTAAACGAACAAAATATTACTCAAAATGCGTCGAGCTATAAATCTATTTCCATTATCAAAAGACACAAGTCTTATAAAAGTTGCCAAAGCAATAACAACGACCTAACAGATGTGCAAATCTGGAAACATGTATTCTTTGAAAATAAAGGCACAACCGTCGACACACAAGACTGACCCAAATCCTAAGAAAACACGACAGCTACCCCAAAGTAACACAAGAGGTACAAAACAAGCCGACCCCAATCCTAAGAAAACCGTGAAAGCTGTTCCAAAGGTATAGCTAGACCCTCGGCGTTGCTGGAGTAGCGGGCTGGACCGCAATATAAGCTTTCAAACTCCCCGGAGCAGATTGAATCAAATTCAAACCATGCTCGTTGAACGGAGGCCGGAAGACGAAGTCCTCAGGTGTGACATCAGTTATGTCTACAACATCGTACTGCACCTTGAGCTCCACCACATCCGCCTCGAGCTTCGCCATAATCTCAGGTGGCACAGAACCACCCTCTCCAACTATGAACTGCACACAGTCTAGAGTTCCCTTAGCTTGGGCGTACTTCTGAATGATGGGATCAGCCTTGTTATGGTCCTCTACGTGATGCCAAAGCTTCTCGAGCTTAGTTGCACACTCAACCTGAGTCTCTCGTCGCGCTAGCGTGACTTGCGAAACCCAAGAGAGTTGGAGCCTTTTCATCTTGCCCTCATGCAACTTCTCGAGAGCACGATAAGCTCCTTGCAGCTCGAAGAAGTCGGCAAGCTCTGTCACGGCAACCACATAGGTGTTTTCTAGCTCAGCCTTAAGAGCAGCAAGTTCATTGGTGGCAGATGTCGCAGTCTCACTTAACATCTTCTTCAGCGCAGCTACCTGCGTCGTCAGCTGTTTCACCACCTCTTCCTGCTTGTTCAGCTTCAGTCGCTCCTTGGCAAGGCATTGCTTGTACTTGTCGACCAGCTTCGACAACTCGACCAGCTTGTCCTCATTCCCGGACATAGACCAGAGTTTGTTTTCATAAAAAGCGTCGAGCTCATTGGTCGTCGCCAAGGTCTGCACACCACATATTAGTCGAGTTAGCACTTACACAATCACAAAAAGAGAAAGGAACGAAGGCACGATCATACCTGGCATGCATGCCGAGAGAATGTTTCATAAACCTCGGGCGCCAATAGCCGATCAACAGTAGGAATGATCAGACCATTGGCTCCAAGGTGGTTCACCAATCCAGCACACGCTTGCTTATCCTACGCAAACGGTGTGCCCCTATGCTTAAACGAGAAAGTCCAGCTTCCTCGCGAGTTGTCCTGCCTTTCAGTTTGGGAGCTTCCTTCCTCCACGTTCTTAGGATCGGCAGCTTCATCCTCCTCTTCCTTCTCCCCACCCTCATTATCACAATTTTCTGCCTCATCATCACCCCCTACTCTATCTTCATCATCACCACCTGCTCCAAGAAGACCGGGAAGCTCTTTAGCAAATGTTTCTAAACTAAGATCCAGGGGTTCCACGTCCCTGGTCATCTCTCCCAAGATCTGGGAGGTCATTGGGGTTCCACTAGGAGGAGCAGGCGGCAGAACAGGCAGGTCGGTAGTGCGACCTTCTTCAGCAGGAACTTCCAGCTGGTCCTCAACAGCATTTTCTTCTTGTTGATGTTCCCTAGTAGGAACACCTTCATTCACTGTTTGTCCCTCAGTAGGAACTTCTTCTCTCGAGCCTTGTTCCTCAGTAGGAACAACAGCTGAGTTCGGCTCTTCAGCCTCATCAATCACGAGTACCTCGCGAGAATTATAATCCCAGTTGGATCGGCGCCTTTTCCTTCTTACCAGAGCATGGCAAGAATCTCCGCTGCCCGTAGAAGCAGACGTTTGGTCGAGTTTCCTTTTAGAACTTGAGGCCGACTTCTCAAGGTTGGACGAGTAATCTGCTATAGGTGGTGGGCGACCCATCCTTCTAGTTTTCTTAACAGGACAAACGTTGAGGTCCCAGCTGGCTGCAAAAAGAGCAAGTCACAGTTAGACGGATCAACGTGCTACTAGAATGGCAAAATTTCTTTACACCCTTACCAGCGTTGATGAATGGAATGCTCTCTTGGATGCGTGCACGGGTGAACTGGTCGATATGATATGTTCCTCCTTCTCGGAATCTCTCAATGTCTTGAAGAAAGTTGCCTGGAAAGGGACCAGTGTTACAGTGTAGATCTGCGAATAGTAACAACAGCCGAGTTAGAGTCATTAAAAAATTTACATGTATCAGCTCGGCGGTCCTAGGTGGTATCTACCGAAGGTTTCTGCCCATTTCCTTTTCAGGATTCTTTCTACGTCGCCAACGAATTTTGGGACGACCTTCAAAAAAAAGTACTTTGCTTTCCAAGCGTGGATCTTGTATCCCTGACCTACATTTATCAACTTATACTAGGTTTTGAAGTTGATATAGACAAACTCGGTGTTCAACTTTGTCCCTTTCTGCACAATCGGGTTGATTGACGACATGTTCTCCAAGTATCTAACGCTGAGCTCCACATTGAAATAGTGAGCGTGAGCCATCCGGGCTATCATCTGTCTAATCGAAGGAGCAGACAGCTGTGAAATTGCAATCCTTTGTCTCGCGCAATACGAGATCAGCAACTTCGGCAGGGGGAGCCAAACGTGGCACCTTCTGAATAGAGACTCGTACAAACACACATAACCTTGGGGGCAATCCCAAGGTCGTTGATGCGGTTTGGGGATTAAAATCGAAATTCCGTTGAAGAAAGGGAAATCTCGGACGAGCTCTCGAATCGACTTCTCCGAACATTTAGTAGGCTCGAGACCTATCAATTCGTTGTCTGGAGAAGCCAAATTCCCTTAGGGAGCTCGCTCTTCGAAAGCCGCCTCTACGTCGGCGACACGTAGGTCTTCGCGAGAGGCCGAAGATTCATTAACGTTAACACGGAAGGTGGACATAGCTTACAATTGGGAAGATCACCGACCTACTCGAGATAACCGCCAAGCTGAATATTCTAGAGAGATAAGGGAGGGAGATTCTACCTGCAAGGAAATTCTGAATTGTGAAGTATGAGAATGAAGGAGTGAGGGGATATTTATACCATGGGAAAACGGCGGTTACCGAGGAGCGCAATGATTGTGCGTGGGAATCTGTAAAGGTGTGACCTTCTAGTTTCCCCCTACGAAAATGATTCAATAAAGCCTATGGGAGCATTTAATGCACTTCAGCCGAAATGAAATTTTATTCTTAGAAGATCAGTTGCCGATTTACGAACTCATCGCCAACCTGGGGGGGGGGGCTAACATTTTACCAGGTGTAGCACCTACCCAAAAAGCCCATTTCGACTTAAGGCCCAGGTGGACGCCGACACCCAGGGAAGAAAGGGGTTTAGGAGAGCAAAATCCAGGTGGGCCGATCTGACGAGCTGGGCCTTCCAGCTCGAGGCCCATTAGGGTTGATCAATGTAATTAGGGTTTTAAGCATGTATTTTCACTATAAATACTCATGTAATTATTCCTAAAAGAGATAGGAAATTCTTAACTTTTACCTACAAGATCAAAGACCTAAACATAATTGTTAAGTCTTGATTCAACAGTTCTCAACATTCTAAAGTAAGAACTCAAACTAACAGAAAGTCAATCATTCGTATAGATTTTGACTAACAATTAGAGTAAATGGTTTCATATAGTAATATCAAAGTTAACCAAGTGGTCGTACTTAGTGGTTAACAAATTTGAAGAGGAATCACATTGTTGGTCTAGGCCAAAAGTTAATTTTTTTTTTAGTGCAGAATTAAGAAATCATTTTCTATGACCACAATGGTACCACGTTTTAGGTTTATTAGAAAATCTAGTTAGTGGACTGTTCGACGATATCATTCACTCTGGAAAGAAAATAATAAAAAATAATAAAAAATAATAATAATAATAAATAATAATAATAATAATAATAAGAATAAGAATAATAAGAATAATAATAATAATAATAATAATAATAATAATAATAATAATAATAAT
>OVBE01011361.1:0-14221 GCA_900406425.1 Iberis pinnata
TTTTCATGTTGAGAACTATTTTCAATCTAAAATCCTGCAAGTTAACTTAACTTTAAAACCTGAATACCTACGGATTTCCCTATTGCCTGAAGTTTTTATTATTAAGTTTAAATCGTTTTTAAATTACCGTTTTTTAATTCGTTTCAATCAATCTTATTTTCTTACTTTAGCCATTTTCGATTTATTAACTGATCGTGTACTTTGGTCTCTGTGGTTCGATACCCTATACTGTGCTACCGTGATCTGTTCTCTGCAACATTAGTTTTAGGATTAAATTCTAAGCCTATCAAGAGCCCCTTGTTTTTAGCCTTAAGAGCTTTGCACTCTGCCGTAGCAAGCTTCATCTGCTCCATAGCTCTCTTCACCAATAGAACTCCTTCTTTGGCTTGCGTGTCGTGGGTTTCCCGTAGCTCGTTCACAACCTTGACCTTCTCTTTCTCCTGGGCTAGAAGGTCGCGGAATTTGTCGCCATACTGAGCTATGCACAGCAAAGTTTCTTGAACCTGCTTCACCTTCATCTTGAACCACCTAAACAAATGGTTCCACATCATCCCCGTCTAAAAGAACAACAGAGGTTAGAACGGTACAACGCTCACCCTAACAAGACAGTTCGCTGCGGTACTTTGACATAGGAAAAAGAAAAATCATCGAAAAGCTCTGCCGTCTTATCATCCTCCACAAAAGAACCAAGGGGGATCAATCGACAAACCAAGTCCCCGCAAGAAGCCGCGTCGTCGTATATCCTCAGAACGTCATTATAATAGAACTTGAAGGGCATTTTTTGGCACCCTCTCTATAGCGATGCGCTGCATCACGATCATTCTCTTCTTTATTCTCTATCTATACGCCATCATCTCCACGCTCGAGATCCACCATTTCACCCCCTTCATTCACATTGACAATAGCATGGTCGACATCGGAAACCCTCTCACCTGTGTTCCCACGGCTTGCTGTTGAAAAATATCAAGAGGGACATGGACGAGACGGGCAGAGACGACCTGATCGGTACCCACCAAGAAACCAAAAGGAACGATCACAAAACTATAGACCAAATCAGGACCGCAAAATACAAAGAAGACAACAAGAAAGGCAAATTGTCGAAACGGATATGATTCCCCCCACCCCCTCGAAGAAACAATAATGAACGAGAAGGCGACGTCCCAAACACCGACACGTTCGCATGATCGCTTGAATCTATGAAGGGAAGATCGCAGCGAGCAACGACCTATTTTCTACTTCAGCAAGATGCGGGACTGCGCAGAGGCCCAATATCCAACCTTGGAAAAGTTGGCGTACGCCATCGTCGTCTCCTCGAGAAAATTACGACCATACTTTTAATCGCACTCAATCGCAGTCCTCATGGCCCAGCCATTATGAACAATCCTACATAGTCAGAGTCAATTGGGAAGGATGGCAAAATGGGCCATCGAACTTAGTGAGTACGACATCAATTTATGAGGAAGAATGAGTGCCAAGTCGCAGGTCTTAGCTGACTTCATCACAGAGCTACCCCTAGAGTTAATCGAAGGCAGCGATGCTCCGTATATATGGTCTCTCCATGTTGATGGATCCTCATGCTCAAAGGATCAGAAGTCGGGATCCGCTTAGAGTTACCCAAAGGTCCAACGGTGACGTTTTGGAGCAATCATTTCGTCTTGACTTCAACGCATTCAATAACGAGGCCAAATACAAAGCAATAATCACCGGACTGAAGTCAGCGAAAGGAATTGGCGCCAAGTAGATGCGCGTCTTCTGCGACTCCTAACTCATCGCCAGCCAGTTAGTCGGGGATTATGAGGCTAAGAGCAAAAGGATGGACGCGTACCTCAGGGTGGTACAAAATCTCACACGAGATGTAGTCCACTTCGAAATAGTCAAGATCCCCCGAACCAAGAACAATGTCGCCAACGCAGTAGCGACAATAGATTCGTTAACTGATTACAACGTCCGAAGGATCATCCTTGTTGAAGAAATACCGAAGCCAAGTATAAGCATAAACTTTATCCATTTCATCGACGACCCAACTATAGCCGAAGATGACTTTGAATATTGAGCCGACTAAGAGCACTCGGCTGTCGACTGGAGGGACAAAATCAAACTCTATATAGCCGATAAAACCCTACCAGATGAAAAATGGGCTACCCGTAGGCTAAGAACGAAGGAGGCGCACTACATGATGATCGATGATCACTTATAGCGGTGAGAATCCACAGGTTTTCTTATAACTTGCCTCAGCCTCGATGAAGCTGACCGCATCATCAGAGAAACACACGACGGTGCAGGAGGAAATCACTTGAACAACCAGGCACTTGCATTCAAAATAAATAAGCACGAGCACTACTGGCTGACTATAATAGCAGACTATCACAAAAATGCACTTAGGTGCGATCGATGCCAACGCCACGCCCCGACGAGCCACCAGCCCACCGAACTACTGTGAACATCTGCCTCTCCATAACCATTCATGTGATGGGCCATGGACATTGTAGGATCAATGTCGGCATCACGAGGAAAATGTTTCCTCCTCTTCATGTCAAACTACTTCACCAACTGGGTCGAGGCAAAGGTTTTCGCACAGATACAAGACAAAGAAGTTCAAAACTTCGTATGGGAATACATCATTTGCATGCACGACCTACTCTACAAAATTGTCACTAATAACGGCACCCAATTCTGCTTGCACAAGTTTGAGAATTTCTTCACCAAATAGACCATCCGTCTAAGCCACTCAATGCTGAGGTACCCACAGGGAAACAGAAAAGCCAAATAAATAAACAAGATGATCGTCGACGGCCTCAAAAAACTACTGAAGAAGAAGAGCATATGGGCCGACGAGCTTGAATGCGTCCTTTGGTCGCACAGGACACCGCCATGAAGGGCAAAAATAAAACTCTTTTCTCAATGTCTCATGGAGTCGAAGCCATGGTACCTATTGAAGCAAATGTTTATAGTTTACGACGCCTGAAGATGCCAAAGTTAAACAACCTAAGCGATGCAAAGTTACACGACCACGTAGACGAGGTTGAAGATCAATACGGCCAAGCCTTACTTCGCATTCAAAACTACCAATAAGCCGCAGCCAGATATTACAACAAGAACGTGAACGTCAGACGATTCTCCGAAGCTCTACTACTACTGAAACAGGTAAAGTGAACTACAAATGAATTGATCCCTCTAGAATGGGTACGTACGAAGCCCATAATAAGGGTGCAGCTGTAAATAAAACAAAAATGGGGGGGGGGGATAGATACCCCTCATTAACTTTCGTAATAAAATCGACTCACTTCTACATTCCTAAAATCACTTAGAAGACAACACAAATCCAAAACTGAGTCCAAACTCGCCAAGATAAGCCTCAAAATACAAATCTAAAGCCAAGTCCAATCTCGTCGAGCTAAGCCTCGAAAAATAAATATGTCCAATCTCGCCGAGCTAAGCCTCAAAAAAAAATCTACAGCCGAGTCCAAACTTGTTGGGCTAAGCCTCGAAAACGCAAAGTCGAGCCCAGACTCGCAGCAACATCCTGGTCAGATGATTCATATGGGAATAAGGAACAAACTGGGCAATAATACTTGCCGTTGAAAAGCCAAGTACCACACTTGCACTTTCTAGAGTATGTCGACCACATCATAAGCCGAGCCCAGACTCGCAAGATCTTCGCGTACCTAAATTATAAAGGAAAACAAAAAACAACGCGGTTTTGCACCTTCGAGCTTAAGATTCGCTAAAACCAACCGTATAAACAACAACCCATAGTCGAACTAAAAAGAGTATAACAAGAGAAAAGTACTTCATTAAATATAAAGGGTTTTGCAACATTCCTTAAGCAAAAAAAAAAAAAAAAACACAATAAAAAGAAAACAACAATACAAGGGAGAAACGAGGGAAATCGTGTTTCGGGAGTCGGGAGAGCGTCAGCCATCCCGGAGGGGAGAATCAACGACACTTGATCATCAGTTTGTTGAGTACGAAACCTAGGAGGAACCAGCGTGCCACGTAAGTCTTTAACAGTTAACTCGGTGACTACCATCCCATCACAGACGACCTGTTTAGCATCCAGCTGCTCCTTCAGCGAGTCAACTAACAGCTCAAGCACTTTACCGCCAAAAATCTTCACCAAGTTGAAAATCTCCCCCGAATTCTTGTAACAATAGATCGCTTCGTCCACAACCTGGACCTCCCGCGTTTCCTCTAGATGACGATGGACCTTGGAAAAATACTCGTCGACGTTAGCTTTCCAAGACCTCTCAGCCTCCTCTACATTCTCCCAAACAAGTTTATCAAATCTCCTCTGGACATGAGATCTCTCCTTGTTGGAATCATCGCAATGACGATTCATCATAGCGTTCTCCTTATGTAGTCTATTAACCTCCACCTCCAGCTCGGTGTTTTTAGAAGAGAGCCCCTTGTTGTTAGCCTTAAGAGCTTCGCACTCTGCTGTAGCAAGCTTCATCTGCTCCATAGCTCTCTCCACCAATAGAACTCCTTCTTTGGCTTGCGCGCCGTGGGTTTCCCGTAGCTCGTTCAAAACCTTGACCTTCTCTTTCTCCTAGGCTAGAAGGTCGCGGAATTTGTCCCCATACTGAGCTATGCACAGCAAAGTTTCTTGAACCTGCTTCACCTTCAGCTTGAACCACCTAAACAAATGGTTCCCCAACATCCCCGTCTGAAAGAACAACAGAGGTTAGAACGGTGCAACGCTCACCCTAACAAGACAGTTCACTGCGGTACCTTGACATAGGAAAACGAAAGAACCAAGGGGGATCAATCGACAAACCAGGTCCTCGCAAGCAGTCGCGTCGTCTTATATCCTCAGGACGTCATTATAATCGAACTTGAAGGGAATTTTTTGGCACCCTCTCTATAGTGATGCGTCGCGTCGCGATCATTCTCTTCTTTATTCTCTATCTATACGCCATCATCTCCACGCTCGAGATCCACCATTTCAACCCCTTGATTCACATTGACAATAGCCTGGTCGACATCAGAAACCCTCTCACCTGTGTTCCCACAACTTCTTTGCCAACTTGAGGAGTCGTGCTCTATTCATAATGGAGGCATAACCCCTGTTATCCTATCAGCCTCGGCAGATGATGACCCAAATAAGCCTGCCTCGTCTAGACAGGGCACGAATGGCTCGATAGTTGGACCTCAAAAATCCCCATTGGTGCCCCCATCTCGGAAGAAAATATCCTCATCTGAAATTTCCCTCATACCCGTTCGTCGCTCGAAGAGAAATTTCCTCCTTACGACAAGAGGGACCATATCTACTGACTCTTCCGAGGGGGAAGAATCTTGCTTCGTCGGTCAAACGCCCCAATCGACCGACTCCCTGGTGAAATTACCTCTCGTTGAGAGCAATATCATGTCTATTGGGTTCTCCGAGGGAGAAGATTCCTGGTACATCTGTTGATCATGATGTTTCACCGACCCCCAGGCAGAATTCCCTGTCCTCCCGGTGGGGTCGGAAGATGTATTCGTTGTAGGATCAGATGCTGAGTTTGATCGATAAACGAACGGTTTCTCGGAACTAATAGACGAAGATGTTGAAACCCTCTTCGATTCATGAGCGGAAAATTCAACCCTTTGACTCGACACGCTGTCCCTAGATCCACTGGTGTTGCTACCGATACCGAGGTTCATCAGATCGCAAGCCATCAAGTCGACGAAAATACATGATTTAACCAATAGGATAAGTTAGAGAGAGAAAGTAGAGAAAAGGGAGAGCGAAAGATACCTTTTCTTGTGATGCAAAGTGGATACAATTTGATGAATGCAAAAGAAGAGTTCAGTAGAAGATCCGGAAGTTGATGGACATTTGTAGATGTTTCTATGAATATAATGGACTGAGAATTTAACTCATACTGGCCACGTGATTTTGCTTTCATATGAAAGTTATTTGAGGTCAATCCATTGAAGCAATCAGAAGTTATGCCGGTTTTACTGAAGAATAGTCAAGTTGTCTCGCAGAAGAAGACATTTCTTGGATCGATCGATCCGAATGCTCGAGGATTATTGAAGTGTGCCAAAAGACGTTTCCGTCCTCAAGACTTATCATAGGTTTTTATTTTTAGGGTCTATTCTGACTTCTATATAAGTTAGAGGCTTAGGTTTATTTTGATCATCACGAAACAAGCATTAAGCACCAACCACCACAAACCAGAACACAATTTTATTTTTCTGAGAGAGACGAATCTGATACATGTATTTTAGAGAAGAATTCTAAACTCTCTCTCTATCTATTTTAATTCAATTCTAGTTTTGAATATGTTTTCTCTACCAATGATTGTTGATTTCTTGACTATGTCTGAGTAGTCTCGTTGTTAGGTTTTAGGGATTTCCCAGGGAAAACAATTTTTGATGGTTAGGGTTTGATTTTAATGGATTTGAATTGTTAGGTTCTTAGTCTAGATTTATTATTATTGCTTGAATTAGCTTGATTACATAGTTATGATTTTAGGTTAATAAATACAAAGGGATTTGGTTTATCTATTCTGATCTAGTCTGGATGAATAAGTATCTTTGCTTGCGGGAGTATTGTCTTAGAATGCTTATGAACATATCGAATTTGTAGTCATTACATTATTTAATTATCCGTTTTAGAGATCTAATATTTCAGGAGAAGGTTAGTCTTTATTTTTAGAAATTCTATCATAGGGGTCTAATAATTCAGGAGGAGATTAGTCTATTACTGTCTTTTGAGTTGAGAACTATTTTCATTGTTAATCTTGCTTGTCAACCTGAACCTCAAACCTGAGTACATGTGGAACTTCCTTATCGTCTAGCGTTTTATTCTATTGATTTACATTCGCCTTTTAATCATTCGTTTTACTTTTAAATCGTTTTAAAAAACATTCTCTATTTTATCTTGTCTTAGCTAGAATCGATTTTTAAACTGAAAGTCGTACTGTCTGGTCTTCTTAGGATCGACCCTTTATTTTACTACAAGGATCTGTTCTATATCAGATTTTTGGCGCCGTTTCCAGGGACCAAATATAATGCCTTTTAAGTTTTTCTTAAAGTCTAGTCTATAATTTTATTTTCAGTAATAATTTCGTTCTTTCTTCTTGTTTTTGTTTTGAAGGTGCATGACTAGGAGTCTGACAAATCACCTGAACTGCTTATTCTCACAAACAAAGAACTTGCACGAGTAGAACGCTCGAACCAGAAGTCTAAAAGAAGTACTAATTCATCCATACCAATGGCTGATAACTTAATTCTGATTTCGATCGTCCCTTTAGGACAGAACGCCCAAGTCCCTCCAGGATTATAGCAGATAAGAAAGTTGGCTCTAGACCAACAAGGAGGTAACAATCAAGTACCACCGGTGAATCTCGAAAGAGATGCAAACCGAAGAGCTTAAAACGCCAATCCAGGCAATGGAAATGGCGAACAAGTCCCACCAGGACATAAATGAAATCGCCCACCTCCCCCAGAACATGGTACTTGTTGGCGATTTCAACAACCCCAAGGCCTTCCTAGTCAATAGGAACACCTTTCACCCACCATGGCCTCAGAGACATGACTAGCAGTTCCCGTTTCAGCTAATCCAGTTGCTCCGAAAAAACCAGTTTCATGGCTTGTCAATTGAGCATCCTATGGATCATATTGATAGTTTTGAAGACATATGCGGCACTACTCAACTGAATGGAGTCTCTAAAGACTTCTTACATTGTAAGCTCTTCAGCCATTCTTTAGCTGATAGAGCTCTGAGGTGGCTAAAGTCATTATCTGCTAACTCGATAGAAACTTGGGATGAGTGCAAGGCCAAGTTTCTGAACCATTTCTACACCTCCACCAGGACCAACAATTTGAGAAGTAAGATCTCTCAATTCCAGCAAGGACCGGTGGAATCCTTTTATGAGGCATGGGACAGGTTCAAAGAGTAGCTGCGGGATTGTCCACATCATGGTTTTTGTAACTAAACCTCTTGAACAATTTCTATAGAGGTATTGATCATAAATACCAACTTTCTCTGGATACAACAAGTAATGGTGACTTCATGACTAAACCCGTGAATGAAGCTTACAAGCTCATCGATAATCTTTCTACTAGTAATAGCAACCATTGTCCTGATTTTGATCGAAGGGTCCGATCATCTGGTTCAGACTCTTCTAGATTAGTAGAGGTGAAGGAGCTTCTCACTCAGTTTCTGAAGAAAAAAAATGAGAAGCATGTGAATTTTGCTGAAGATGTTAAGAAAGTTGAAGTTGATTGCTTTGCAGTCAATGAATCTGAGAACATCGAAGAGGTTAGCTATATAAATAGCCAGGGAGAAAGAGTGTATAACCAAGGATACAATCCAGGTTACAACAAGGGTAACCTGTCATGGAGAAGTACCAATGTTGCGAAGCCTCGGGATCAATCTTACCCTCCTCAGAACAACTTTGCACAGAAATCTGGACAGACATTTGTTCATAAATCGGGGTTTCAACAAGCTTTTCAACCGTGTTTTCAGCAAACGGTTCAACCTCAAGTGCATCAGGAAAATAAGATGGAGGTTATGTTGAAACATATCTTAGAGAGTCAGCAGCAGTCTGAAAAGAACTTGAATGCAAAGCTGGACGGTATGTATAATGATTTGAACAATAAGTTCGAATCATTGTCTACTCATGTAAAGAAGTTAGATGTACAAGTTGCTCAAACTTCTGAAGCAGTGAAAAGACAAGCTGGTATGCTACCAGGGAAGGTTGAGGATAATCCCAAGGGATATATTAAGGCATTGAATTCGAGTTCTGATATAAAGGGGGAAAAGTCTGCAGAATTTGCAGATTTTTGGAATGGGAAAAATGATGCAGAAGTCCAATTCGAGCGATCCCATTTAACAGAAAAGTGATGCTGAGGGTCTGATCGATCGATCCATAGAGCGATCGATCGATCCGAAGTTACAGAAAAGCTCAAACACTTCAGATCGATCGATCTAACCTGGATTGATTGATCTATCGAACAAATTTCCGAAGAACCAGCCGATCGATCAATCCAAGCCAGGATCGATCGATCCATCCCCAAAACCTGCACCAAGTTCAAAGCAACTTGCTAAGATCCAAACCTCTTGCCCCAACAGACCTAAGGACTCTACTAAAGAACACATGTACTATGATGTTGTTTCTCAGCAGTTTCTTCCTTTAAGAAGAATTTATAAGATAGAAGACCCAGGTGAGTTTGTGATCTCAGTAAAGGTTAAGGGAGTCTTGTTCAACCACTCGTTGTATGATACTGGTGCTAATGTTAGCATAATGTCAAATATAGTAGCTAAGAAGCTGGGACTCAAGGATATACGACTTTCCGTAATGTCGTTTACCTTGGCTAACAATCCCGTTGTGGCTTCAAGTGGGTTAGTCTCTGATGTTATGTTACAAGTGGGAGATTGCATATTCCCAGTTGATTTCCATGTCTTTGACATGAATGAGAATTCTGAAGGATCGTTGGTTCTGGGTAGGCCGTTTTTAGCATCAGTAGGAGCTGTAATGCATAATCCTCAAAAGCGAATCTATCTAACCAACATCCAGAAGTCATACTACTATCCCATAGTACCCTATATACCAACAGCAAGTATCATAGCGATCAAAGAAGTAAAAGCCGAGCAGGCCCCTCAAAACAAAGCTGAAGACTCTGATGTTAAAGTCAAGAGCAAGGAATTTCAAGTTCAACCCAAAGTTGCTACACCAAGAATGAAAAAAGTGGGAAGATTAACTTACAAAAGGACGTTGAAAGTGCTAAGTTGGATCTGGATAATCAAGGAAAAGAAAAGGAAAAGAAAAGAAGTAAAAGCGGTGCATGAAAATCGGTTTCAATAGATAAGGGTAAAGGTAAGGAGAGTTTGAAAGAAGGCCGGAAGAACACTCACATGACTTTGGTTCCTAAGTCAATGGGTGAAGAATGGGTTGATTATAGAGTGAAGAGTAAAGGATTTCCACAACCTTTCTCCAAGGTTAGGATTCCTTTTGTTCAAGTTCTTAAAAACAAAGGAAAGGAACTCAAGAAGGCAACAATGAATAAGATGTTGAAGCTGCAAATATCAGAAAAGGATGGGAGAACTATAGCCTCTATTGGAGCTGAACCAGATTCAACATAGAAGGTAGGTGGGTCTAGCTATAGACGTTAACTAAAATGCTGACTGGGAGGCAACCCACTAATTTGAATTATTTTCTTTGGTTTTCGTTTAGAGTCAGTCCTAATTAGTTAACTAACCTATTAATATTTAGTTT
The DNA here is from genome assembly GCA_900406425.1 of Iberis pinnata. Classification (NCBI taxonomy): domain Eukaryota; kingdom Viridiplantae; phylum Streptophyta; class Magnoliopsida; order Brassicales; family Brassicaceae; genus Iberis; species Iberis pinnata. Next base: position 10,209 of record OVBE01011361.1, read on the forward strand.
TGAATTTGAAAGATGTTTCAGGAAAACGCACAAAGATTTAGGTCGGACTTTCAGATCGATCGATCCATACCCATGAAGCTTTTTTACGTAATAAGAGATCGATCGATCTTTCTAAGGATCGATTGATCCATCGTAGAAACATTTTCAGCCGGCCTTTGCTTCAGGTGACTACTGAATTGTCTTTTGAACTACTTTCCTATTTATCTGGTCACTATTCCTTCTCTTGGGTTTATTTCACACTGGGACGGTGTGATTTAAGTCTAGGGGAGGGAGTATAGTTACTAATCATATTTTATGTCTTTTTGATGTTTCATCAGTTTGGTGAAAATTTTCAAAAAATTTTGGTTTTTAAGTAGTCGAGTCGAAGGAACAATGACCAGAATCTATGATGATAACCAACCTAGTGTGAGTATAGTATTAATCCTTTTAGATTACTTGCTTAGATTTAATTGATATGTTTAGGATTGGAACCCCATTGCTGATTGTATTGTTTTCGAAAGTCTGGATCTTTTAGATTGTTGATGATTTGATGCTAGCTCTGCCATGATAGGACTTAATACCGAGCTTAAGTATCTTGCTCTTCAATGTTCTATAAAACCGATAAGTTCTTTATGTATGACCCGGATCCTTTCTCTCTCTCCCTTCAGAAGAACCGGTTTATAAAAAGAGTTGAAAGTGTGACCTAGAAGTCTGTAGTCATTGTCGGGCTGTTTAAAAAGCAGTAAGAAAAAAGATATAGAAAAGAAAAACACAGAAAAGTGTGAATCTTTCGAAAAGAAAAAAAAAAGAGAAAAGAAAAAAAAACGTAGAAAAGTGAGAATCTTTCAAAAAGAAGTGAGAAAGGGGGAAAAAGGGTCAAGACCAGAAGTCGTTGGATGCTCTGTTTGGTATGGGCATTTTGATATAAGAGGTGCTTGTGCGCATTGAATCAAAACCCCATAGGTAAGAATGCATCTATTCTAATCAAATTGAACTTAATGAGCTAATTGAGATTATTTTATATTTTGATTGATGCTGGATTTAAAGTAGGAAACATGCTTTTAGTTATGTGGTGGTAAACAGTTCTTTCGTAATGGTTGTTTAGGTTAGGTGTCTTTTAAGTTTTGATATCTATGCTTAAGGTTGCTAAGATTTTGAGAGTTATTGTGTGGTTTTAAAACCTTTTCTCCATATTTTCTCCACAAGCAAAGATCTAAGTATGGAGGAATTCATATCACTTGATTTTGATGAATTTTGGTGAGTAGTTATACTTGCTATTTGTCATCATTTGAGTGTTTTCTATGTGTTTTTGGTATATTTTCATGATTCCAGGTATTTTAGACGTTCTGGAGCAAAAATGTGGTTTTATGCACACAGTGGATACAATTTGATGAATGCAGAAGAAGAGTTCAGCAGAAGAGTTGGAATTTGATCAACATTTGGAGATGTTTATATGAATGGAATGGAATGAGATTTTAACTCAAACTGGCCACGTGAGTTAGCTTTCATATGAATATGATTTGAGGTCAATCCATTGAAGCAATCAGAAGTTATGACAATTTTACTGAAAATGGGTCAAGCTGTCTCGCATAAGAAGCATGTGCAACACGTGATTAAAGAGACCGATCTATCTACACATGGATCGATCGATCCACACTTGGATCGATCAATATGAATGCTCGTCGAACTAGGGGGACTTATCGTAGGGTATGGGCTTCGCCTAGCCCAATGGGCAAAGTCTATCTCAGAAGCCCATCTCATAGGGAAACAAGGCAAGCAGAATCGCCGAAAGAACAGTACACCTAGTCCATGTGAACCCACAGAACAGTGACCTATTGACCAACTCACCATAGAAAGAGTGCACCTAGTCACCTACCCAGCATAGCCGAATGATGATGAAGAAGCACTATAACAAGGGGAAGCACTTCCACGAGGCGGAGGTCCGCAATTCTCAAAGAAGAAACTTAGTGAGAAGTTAGAGAGATAAATCGACGCCCTTAAACTTATTATTCTTATTCGAGCTCGTCGGGTCTATCGACGACCTCACCTTTCTTGTAATCACCCCTTTCAAATATGAACTCAAATCAAGGGGGACCTTCACCCTAGATCCAACAACTAGCATCGTAAATCAGCACGTTTGTAGTCCACGGTGAACCAGCATCGAGAATCTTTTTTTTGTACAACAAAACACCATGTATTATTAATCCAGGGTAAAAATGTTAGCTTTTTGAGCCAACCACCCCAGAACCAAATAATTTACATGGGAAAGATAAAGTTTTGAGCTCAAGCTCCCTTAGCTAAAAGATCGGCTATTATATTATACTTTTTGTAATAAAAGTAATAGCATACCCAAAAACCAAAGCTTGTAAATTTTTGAATTCATTTCATTCAGAGGTCAAGGATGACCAATCTTCTTCTTTATTTGTCAGATTCACAAGTTGTAGACAGTCCGATCGAAATGACATATTTTTGAAACCTAGTTGCAACGAGCTTTTCATTGTGCATAGAAAGATGTTAAACTTTGCATGCAGGGGGATAAGGCTTGGTGTATCCCAAAAGAACCGAAGGTACGGATCCCTGGTTCGAACTCGAAGACACAACCCCACCCACAAAGCCAGAGTTTTTTTACCCATGATGCATCCACTTTGCATCTCAGATATGGTGAAATACTTTTGACGGTTTCGTGGAGCTGTGTTGATCTCTCTCGATCTTGACCATGATTTAGTATTATTTGTGCTGCCCTCCTTTCCTCTTCTTCTTATTTCTAGCTTTCCAAACAAACCAAATAATCCATGGGAAGCGCGCTAGTATATTCTCTAGGACTCCTTTCTTTGCACACCTAAGAAGATAATCAAAATTCTCAAAAGGAGAATCACTCGGAAGTTCCCCATATTCATTGGTATGTTAGCCAAGGCCCAAGTTTGTAGCGCTAGGGGGGGGGGGGGGTTAAGAACAATTAATGGTTGATCNATCTTGGGCATGATCGATTGATTACTAGCATCGTGAATTAGCACTCTGTTAGTTCATGTGAATCAGCACTGTGAATTAGTTCATTGATTCATGACATGCAGTAGCTCACTGATTCATGGTATAAATTAGCACGTTGTTGGACCACAATGGACCAGCATAGTGAATCAGCTCATTGTCATCAAGTGTCGTGAATAAGCTCTTTCATTTACGGTGTAAATAAACACACCTTCAAGTGTTGTGACTCAGCTCTCTGGTTTACAACGTGCTTTAACACGCTGTCAAGTGTTGTAAATAAACTTTCTTATTCACTTCTTAAATCAACATGACGTCCTACGTTGTGAATCAACTCTTTGATTCACAACTTGAGTTGGAACGCTGTCAAGCATCGTAAGCCAGCAGTTTGTTTCTTGGTGTTCGACATTGTCGACTAGCTCTCTATTTCACGGCGTGAATTAGCACCCCAACAAGCGTTTTAAGCCAACTCTCTGATTTGAAGCGTGAGTCAACGCACCATCCGATGACGCTGAAAGAGGCCAATAATAATGTCAAGATGGCCCAAGGCCTAATTTTATTGTTGGTCTAACAAAGCCCATTAAAAATATCATGGAGAAATCAAAATGGGGTGCACTAACTTTTAAGGAAAGCACGTCGTCTTTATGAGGAGATCCATTGTTGCGGAGCAGATATTCAAATGTTAATCAAAAGAACAAATGAATTAAAGTCAAAGTCCTAAAGCAGAGTGCGAGGTAGTATAAATAGAGCTTAGGAGGCGCAAAAATAGGGAGCTCAAAATTTCTTGTAAATTCTAGTTGTACACAACAATTTGTAACAAAGTATTGAGAAATAAAACAACATCATTACTGACTTCTCTAGATTTCTTGATAATTTTAATGTGAATCAATTTTAGCTCTCACGTTTTAGCGTTTTCCGTGGAGGAGAGAAAGCAGTACTTTAAAAACGTCTACTATGTCCAACTGAAGAAATGGAATAACCAATAAATGATGAAGTCATCACTACAAGAAAAAGTAGTATTGATAGCACTCCACGATAGCGCGAATTACTGG
>OVBE01011362.1:0-14220 GCA_900406425.1 Iberis pinnata
AATATTTGTTACTACTCACTAGTAACACAAACATTGTAAAGAGAACTCAGCCATATAATATAACCACGAAGAAAACTCTGTCATGAAGTAAACATAACGCAAAAGTAAACATAACTCAGTCTTAAGGAAATAACTAAGTCGTAAAGTAAACTTGAAATGATGTCTTACTAAGCAGCTATGATGGGATAATACGTCTCTGAGGTCAAACCCTATGTGTGTGTGTGGATCCATTTTATGTGCGTGTGGATACCAGTAGAGGGACGGCAATTGGAGTGCTCGAAACCTCGACTAATTTCAGCGGAAAACAGTATGAAATTAGTCGAGGTCTCGAGCATTCCAATTTTCGTGCCTCTACTGGTTGAAAGTTATGGCTGCCTTCAATTTCAATTACGACTGAGTTATGTTTAAGACTCAGTTATGTTTATAGTATTATGTCGAAATCCGTTTTTCTACTTCAATAATGCAATGTGTAATAGTCAGACTCAATCTCATTACCTTGTTTACAACAAAAGTTGTTTGAAACACGTACAAGTTTACTTTAATTTACAGCATAACAAATAAAAACAAGTTAGATGAACAAAAATTGTATCAGATCCCTTCATTTCAAGGATGAATGTTTTCTGTTTTATTGTTAATAAAAAAATGCGCATGACTTCATCAGGATTCGAACCAAGATCGAGAACCACTTGACGAACCATTAATCTGTAGCTACCATTTGGAGCAACAGACATAACCATTATGCGAGGTGTACAACAAGGCATCTTAAGAGGAAGGTTAAAGAGGCATTCAACTATCCCATTAAAGTTGCTGAAAAAAAATAGGAAGAGAGGAAATTATAACAAATTGAATCCAATATAACAGAAGATAGAACTGAAATTACCTCTTTAATTTACTCTCAACTTAAATTACCATTTGGAGGTTGAATAGGATAAGCAGCCAATATTAAAATAAACATTTGGAGATTAGGTGCCCCTTTGGTGGTTGAATAGGATAAGCAGGAGGGAAGCGGATTGAATGCATAGTGTTTTTTGGAAATATTGAAATCGAAAGAGAGAGATTTCAAGCGTACTATTTGAGAGGAATATCAAAAACGTCGGAGAGAAAGGGGAAGAGAAGAGAGAAAAACCTGAGATTAATAAAGAGAGATTGAGAATTTGTTTGCAGATAAATCGAGAAACAAAGAAATAAATAGAGAGATAATGGTCGCTTCAAATTCACATAATTTTTAATATAATAAATAGAAGAGTCATGATTAATCGTATTCCTGCATCATTACACGCCTCGTAAAATCAAATTATCCGCGACAGAGAGAGAGACTGACTTTATCGTCTTGAAAACGTATTATCCCATCATAGCTGCATAGTACTAGTAAGACATCATTTGCCTCGGTTATAAAAATTATCATTCAGTTGGGTTATTATTATTGTTTTATAATAAACGAAATAGCTAAGTTAAATTCATTGAGTGCCTGAGTTATAAAATCAAAATATACGAAATGGTTGAGTTACATCAAGCTGATTATTCTTTACATGAAGCTGTGTTTTTTTCGTCTCTACTTTTACGACTTAGTTATTTTTCCAGTACGGATGAGTTATGTTTATGACTAAGTTATGATTAAGGATGAGTTATGTTCATTTTATGACTGATTTTTCTTCGTGGTTATAATGTTTGTGTTACGACTACGAGTGAGTAGTATTGAAACCGGATTGAATGCATACTGTTTGTGCGCATATTAATAAATGTATGTATCCACTTTATAAAATCCTAAGTGCTATATTCGTTGTTCTACTTCAACAAAGCAGCTGAGTTCTGATTATTACTTTAAGAGTTTGCATAAAATACTGGAACTATGAATTCTAAATAGCCAGTACAAAATTAAAACACATACAGAAAATGATAAAAAAACCAAGTAAAATATGCAGATAACAACCGAATAATCAAACATAACATACAAAATTTTAGGAAAAAATTTTAGCTATTTCATATATGTAATGAATTTTTTAAAAAAACTAAGCAATACAATAACTAAATATGTAAGAGCTTCATAACAAATTAATAAATATTAGGAAATGAACAGAGTGAAGCAAGAATTTGTTCTAGAATCGGAAGTTGAAGTTGAATTGCAGTCTCTCCTTGCCATTTTACATGATGTTGCATCCTACAGGACATAAACCTTCATGTGAAATATCATTGAACAGAACGTTGACCCTAAACGTGAGTTAGACTCGCCGTATGCTGTTCAACGGATTCTTCAATTTGTTGTTGATGGAATAAATTTAGGTTTAGCGTCTGCTATTCAATGCATTCTTCAATTGATTGTCGAATGACCAACTCTAGTTCTTGCATCAGCCTTCTAATGTACATCATCTAAAATTGAAGAATCCGTTGGACATGATACGCGAGAACTAAAGTTGGTCATTCAACAAACAATTGATGAATGCATTGAACAACAGACGCCGAAACTAAATTTTTTCCATCAACAACAAAAAACCTTATCACTCTTTTTGTTGGACTCGAGAACTAGCGTTGGTCTAACACAACGTAACAATAAGATAAGAAAAGTTTGAACAAAATCATTTGTCACAAGGACCGCCACCGAACCATCAGTTTATTGAGACGTGTATGAACGCATAAACTAAATTTATCTTGGATTCTCTAATTAACATTTGTAGACAATATGCTCTTAGTAAGCAAGTAAAAGAATTAGACCAACTGTTATTTTTTAAATAAATATGGGTAAAAAAAAGACAAAGTATACCTTCTGGTCGATGAGTTTGAGAATGACTCTCTTCTTCTATTCTGATTCGGGTGTCGATGATATCTTTGAGATACATGATTCTGCAGTTGGATATATTTTAGAGACCTAGATAGACTTTTAGTGTGAAAGTTACACTATGGGTAAACGTTAATTTATAGCCAAAACAAAGTTTAAGAGGCGGGGATACGCAAGAATCGTAACTTATATTAAAAATAGAAGTGTTGGAAAGGATACGCGAGAATACACGACTAATATATTGGTTATTCTTAAGGGCTGAGTTGTTCTTAACTCGGTAACTTGATAAAGGCTGATTTATTCGTACGTCTAGAATGTAATGAGGACTGAGTTATCCTTAAGTCGGTAACTTGATAAGGGATGAGGTTTTTTTACTCGGTAATTGAAATCGTAATGAACTGTTTTAAAAACCCTTTATTATTTAGTAAAGAGATCCCTTTAATAAACTTAAAAAATTCTAAATGACAAAACGTCAATCAATCCTTTACTCGTGTATAGATTAGTGACTTTACAAGCAAACCCTACTAGAGGTAACGTAAAGTCGCAAATCCTATTAGTTTGACCTCGGTTATGAAAATATATCGATATTAGAAGGGGTAATACTTATCTGTATTATATAGGACTAATATCTGAGTTAATGTGATTTCATGATATCTGAGTTATCTAAATAAACAACTGGGTTTTTATGGTTATGTCAAAGTTATGTCATAGATAATATGACTAAGTTATGATTTTTATTGTGCTATGACTAAGTTACGACTGAGTTAGGGTTTAATGTTTAGTTTTTAGGGTTTAGATTACATTTGATGAGTTAATTAGACTCTTAAAAGAGTTAGTTAGATTACATTTGACTATTTAGTTAAACGAAAACCCCTTTCGAAACAAAAAGTTAAAATCATCATTTGCCTCGTAGCCGCGTTTGACATCGGTAATGTAGTAATAAGACATCATTCACCCGTAATATCTCATCATAGCTGCGTAAGAAAATATCGTAGTCGCGTTTACCCTCAGTAACTTTATTTTAGATATCATTTGTATTAAAAAAGTAATAATTGTTCACTCTTTAACCCATTTTATCTATATTATCCAAATTTCAATACTTAACTTTTCAATTTATTATGGATACTACTCCATTAATTAATTATAGAAAGATGTGTTTCAAGGAAAAAGATGTGATTGCGTATTTTTGAAAAGAGAAAAGCAATAATTAAAAGAAAGTGAAAAATCAAGTAATATAAAAAAATGAAACCAAGAAAATCAAGTAGGGTAAGAGATAATCTGGTTTACGGAGAGGCGGAAATATTTAAACGAATTTGCAAGGAAAAGATATCTTACTAAACGGCTGGTCATTTTTTGTTGCATGTAAGAGTTATATTTTTACTATACGACTGAGTTATGTTTATTTTATGATTTAGTTATCTTACCAAATGGCTGAGTAATCTTACTAAACGTCTGGTTTGTTTTGGGCATGTTTGTTAGACAGCTGAGATATAGAAATTTAATAAGCTTAAAATACACGATATACAAACTCATAATCATCCATAATTATCAGGTCCAAACTCCCCAAACATATCTACTAGTTCAAGCCAAATTCTTGTTAACATCCACTCGGACTTCTCCCGGCAAAGCTCTCAAGTCATCTTCAACATACGCATGTGGTTTCGGTAAACCGTTCTTCCCACCATATTAAAATATGTCCAAACTGTCCCAGTACGTGACATATCCAACCTATTTTTTTCCTGTACAAAAGGACATAAAAAGGGTTAGTGTCTTTTTGTATATATGGAAGGAAACCAAATTGATACTTACAACGAGTATAAGAAACCATCGTCCATTATAATCATCGGGAATCAAGCGGTAAGTTGGCCACGCTTGAACCCATCCTTGTTCAAGAATTGGAGTGAACGCCTTCACAAGATCGTATAGAATTTTAAACCACACAACACTTGTATTGTCAGGATATTTACAGGGACCAGGGTTTAGCACGGGGAGGTTTTCCAAATCAGCAGAACTATTAATGGTATTGACACTGCTCTGTAACTTGGAGGAATAAGGAGGAACAACCGACAAATTGGACATTTATGTGACAAAAAGACATAGGGTGAAGAGGGTAAGTATAGAGTATGGTAACAAAAAGACAGGGAGTAAAGAGGGTAACTATATATAGAGGAAAATAAGAAGACGAGATGTCGCGAGTTAAAAGGAAAAAAAGTTTAAAAACAATTTCCCGGGGAAAAAAAACGGACACGTCACAAGTTTAGGGTTTATTGTTTATTGTTTACTACGAAATAGTATATAAGTTAGTTAAGACTCTTAATGAGTTACTTAGAGTATATTGTATGTTAATTCTCAACATACATCTCAATAGCACTTGAGATTTTATAAAGTGGATACATACATTTTAATAATATTCATTTGGAATTGGAAAGAGGATCTTTGTTAACACATTTTATATAATTTACATTCGTTAATGATATGTGGTTTAAGGTTTACTAACAAATATAAAAGGAAAGTTAACCCAACCCTAAACACGTACTATTCTGATAATTTTCTCATATACTTGATGAGTTATTTAGAGTACATTATATTGTATATGATTAACTTTATATAAGTTAGATCTCGTTCCCAAATCTACATGTTAGGTTTAAAGTAACAGTAAGACAACATACATACATCTCGATAGCATTATCAATTCTCATTCAATAAATATAGTGGATTACAAATCTTATTTTAGTGTTAGTTGGAGATTCTCTAAAAAATATAAAAAGTTAGTTAGACTACATTTGACTATCAGTTTAGCTTTTTTCCTTGTATATAAATGTAAGATGTTTTGAGGTAAATTAATGCAAATGCATATGTTTAGCCGTGCAAGAGTAATAAATTTATATTGGTAAAATTAAGTTATAGTCAAAAGTTTTTTCAGTAACTAAATTATTTAAACAAACAAACACTCGTACCCAATAGAAATTGGTGCATGAAAATTATATTTTTAGTGCAGTAAAACTTAAATTTAATAAAAAATTAATAGCAAAAATTTTATTGTCTTAATATGTGTGAAATACACAAGCCATCCTGCATTTGTATCCAGAGGGGGTATATCAAAGGTAAAGGAAAAATTCCATATTAGAAACCCTATATAACCCTAACGGCGAAATGTCCTATTTATTATGCGTGTAAATTTAAATTCGTGACTCCTCGAAAAGATCGCGACGTTTCACTCTCCCTCCAGGTCTCTTTATATAGTTTTCTGTTTCTCTTTTTATTTAGTCACAAATTCACAACATCTCTATTGCAGATGACGCTTGTAAGGATTAACTCGGAGTTAAAAAAGTTGAAGCGTAATCCTCTTTCACACTGCTCAGTCGGTTAGTCTATCATGTTCTTCAATACATTTATAATCTAACAGATACATAAGCCTGAAATTTCATCTCTTCTAGGTCTAGTGGGAGACGACATCTTCCATGAGGAAGGATTCATAAAAGGAGCAGTTGGTACTCCGTATGAAGGCGGATTCTTCTCACTCACCATCCGCTTCCCTCCTTACTATCCAATGCGACCACCAAGGGTTCGTTCTTGTTTTACGCAAATTAAGTGATCCTCTTGCTTGCTAATGTGCAAGATTTCTTGCTATGTGTAGGTGACTTTCAAGACTAAGGTGTACCATCCAAACATCAACAGCAATGGCGCCATCGACATGGATATGTTGAGAGTCACCCGATGGTCTCCTGGCTTTACCATGTCCCATGTATAAACAATTTCTTGTGATGTCTGTATATAAGAGTAATTAGTCAATGTTTCTTCACTGATTGATCAATGTTTCTTGACTGATTAGGTTCTGGACTCCATTTCCGCGTTGTTGGTTGATCCCAATCTTGAAGATCCTCTGGTGGCAGAGATTGGTGACCTGTNAAACAATTTCTTGTGATGTCTGTATATAAGAGTAATTAGTCAATGTTTCTTCACTGATTGATCAATGTTTCTTGACTGATTAGGTTCTGGACTCCATTTCCGCGTTGTTGGTTGATCCCAATCTTGAAGATCCTCTGGTGGCAGAGATTGGTGACCTGTACACGAGGGATAGGTCTCAGTACGAAGGAAATGCAAGAATTTGGACTCTAAAGTATGCAATGGGATGATAAATACAGTTACTATTTCCATAATTAAGTTGAACAAAGTTGGACCATAGTTTTTTTTTTGTTTACTGTATCATTACTTTTAATTGATTTTCATAAATTATTGGTGTTTATCCACACAAATAAAAAATATTGTATAATTTATTAAAAGGTAATATGTTATAATTTATTTAAAGTGGTATTGGTCAAGTGGTTTAAGTCTATTTCTACATCCACTTTACCGGAGTTTGATTTTATGAACTTAAACATTATAGAAATCGGTAATAAATCGAGTTTGGGCAATTCAGTTGCTAAAAAAGAAAAATTTAACTTATTCATAGGCTATAGGTCCGTCCTTGGTTCTTTTTAATACTCAATCTTTTTATACTATTAAATTTTAATTATTAAACTGAAATTAAACTAAAGTTCATCGATAGAGTCAACGTCGGTAGTTTAGATATTCCTAATGTTGGGAGCGATATCACCGGATCTCCAATATCTCAATCTCTAATGTTGGGGTCGTTGCAAGATGGTAACTCAACCATACTCAGAAGCAACAAATTTGCAATTGATATCTTACAAAACTACTTACAACAACAACAAAACCACTCAAAACATCAGTTCAACAAGAATGAATCAAAGAATACACCCTATAACAACAAAATATGACCCTACAAACAACTCAAACTACATCAGTTCTTCCCCATTGTCAATATCAGAGCAGTGAAAACAACAAAACCACTCAATAAAATCACTATAAATTATCGCAACAATTTCTCTCTTTCTATCCATGCCATAACTTCATTCTAAAGTTCTATCTTCTCAACCCTTTCTTTATCATTCATAGTCCGAATTGTTTCTTTAAGTGAATTGATTTCTGCCTTTTGCTCACGAATCACATCTCTCGCCTCCACCAATCTCACCTTTTTCCAAGCATTGGGCTTTTCTTCATCTGCCCATCTAAAGAAACTGTGAATAGAACATCGGTAGAATATTCTACCCAGATTCTCATCGGTCCATGACTTCATCACCGTCGTCTGCCTCGAACAGTTACATAATGGACCATAACTCGTTTTCACCTCTGCATGACTCAGCCAAAAAGAGTTTGCGTTGGATCTCTGGCTTCCGTCCATCTTCACAGCTCTAACTTCCTCTCTGAGACTATTAGCAAAAAAGATGAGAATTGTAAATCGAAAAATCTAAATAAAAAGGAGAAGACACATGGGCTTTCGTTTCTAATATACAGTACTCCCTCTGTTACGATTATAATAATAATAAGTTATAATAAATATATAAAATTTTCAAATAATAATAATTTTGCTAACAATTATTATGATATGACAATAAACTAAAAAGTACGACATTGTAAAATTAGTCATTATATAATAATACACATATAGTACATAAAAGAGTATTTTTTATATTGGATACTTTTTGTTCTTTTATTTTGGAAAATAGATACTTTTTTAATTTGGAAAATAGGTACTATTGTTTTTTATTTTAAACAAATGTATTTTTGTTCATTCACATGAATCATTTCAGACAATTCATCTTCACATAAACCATTCATCGTTCACACAGACAATTCATCATTCACAAGAACAATTCACATTCATCATTCACAGACAACTCATCATTCACAAAATGAAAAAATACTTAAATACAAAGACTTTTATAAAGTACCCTTTTAGCAAATTGTAAAACTTTTAAGTATCTTATTACCCATAAAGTTTCAAAACATAACTCAGCCTTACAGGAAACATAATAATAACCCAGCGGAATGATAAATAATAACTTAGGCGTACAATAACCGAGGGAAATGATGTCATACTACGCAGCTATGATAGTATAATATGTTTATGAGGTTAAACCCTATGCTTATTACGACGCAGCTATTATGTCAGAGTATTAGGCAATTACGAGGCGTGTAATGATGTTTATTACGTTACCGAGGACAAAAATTTGAAACTGATTACTTAACTCAGACATACAGAAAAGAAATCCCAGCATTTTGTAATATAACTCAGCTGTAACTATAATTTTAAATTTCATAACTCAGACATACTGTAAAAGTAACCCAGAAGTACATTAACAATACTCATCCATACTAAAATAATTTTGATATGTCCATCAATGGTAAATTGTAACTCAGCCATTTATAAACCATAACTCAGTTTAAAAAAAAAAACTAGAACTCAGTCGTATCACAAAAACATTCAAATCTATAAATCAGTTTCACATTCAAATCCCATTCTTATTACTTTACCGAGGTAAATAAAAAAGTAGAAGAGGCGGGAATACGCAAAATCGTAACTCTTTGATTTTTATACTCCCTCCGTTTCACTTTATTAGTTGTTTTGATTGAAAGCGCGCATATTAATATAACTTTTGCTTTTTACATTTGTTTTCTATTTTTTTTTTCTATGAATTTAATTAAAAGCAAGCAGATGTTTGAGTTTTATTTTAACTTTTTAGTTAAAAATTTTACTTTTTGTATTGGAATTTGGAAAAAACTTACAATATTAAACAAGAAAAAACCTTCAAAACAGCTAACAATATGAAACAGAGGGAGTATTAAAAATGGACATAAGGAACTCCGCCATTTGTCTTTGAAGCGACGATTCTCACTCTATCTCTCTATTTTTTCTCTGTTTGCTCTGTTAATTTCGTAACAAATTCACAATCTCTCTCTTTCGATTTTCCTCTCAAAGAGTATGCATGAAATCTCTCTCTTTCGATTTCGATATTGCTCACAAACGGTATGCATTCAATCTGCTTCCCTCCTGCTTATCCTATTTAACCACCAAAGGGGCACCAAATGCTGTCAAATGTGCATAGTATGCTGGTGGTACAAGTTGATGTAGTGCACAAGAGTTGTGTTAATAGTGCCAATAGGACACTATGCACATTTGACAACATTTAGAGATCGTTACTACATGGAAAGTGAGATGTCTGATGGCTTGGAACAAAAGTTGTTTAGAACACTTACAAGTAATCATGCAATTAAAGTACTTGATGTAGTTTAGTTATTTATATATGGAACAACTTTTATTTTCATATTTACTTGTTACTGTAGTCATGTATTGTAAAATTAACTCAGCCCTTATCAAACAGAACCCGACCATATATAAACAGAACTCATATGTAATCAAACAGAACTCAGCCATCTGAGAATAGGACTAAGTCGTAGACATAACTCATGCACTAAGTAATAACTGTTAGTCGTAAAAGTAAAGACGAAAAACCCAGCTCTGATTAAGCAATAATCAGCTTGATGTAACTCAGCCGTTTCGTATATTTTGAATTTTATAACTCATGCACACAATAAAAATAACTTAGCCATTACGTTTATTATTAAAATAATAATAATAATAACCCAGCCGAATGATAAACAATAACTTAGGCATTTGCACATTTGCAATATATTGGGAACAAAAGTTTGCAATATAAATTAAATAACCAGTCGTAAACAAAAATAAATCTGCATGTAAATAAATATCAGCGATACAATCCCAAAGTCTGCATTTAAAAAAAAAATTCCGCATTAAAAAAAATCAGCAATACAAATTCAGGTGACACAACGACCGCCACCGATCATCTCCATGAACGCGCAAATACGGATAAAGTGTACCAATCTTTTCAACCGCTACTGCAGATGATTCGATGGATGCTGGACAAATATGTTCCACATGACAAACGAGAACCTACGGGGAATAAAAGTTTTACCTTGTGATAGATGGATGTCAAACATGTTCCACAAACCCATATATCTGGTGATTGTGGGGTGTTTACATTAAAATTTATTGAATGTTTAGAGCTTGGTGTCGTTTTTTATGGTATAAACAATACCAATGTTCAAGGTATTCAGGCGAAAATGGTAGTAGACCTCTTTGTGGACGGAGAATCCTATAAGCCCCTCTTGCAATTCATTTCTTGAACCTAATCTTGTATATATCTATAAAATGCGCATATTTTACTTAAAAACTCTGAAAGAATTGTTAAAAATCGCAAGAAATTGGCTAAGTATACAATTGAACCTCATTCGGTCAAGTAAAAAAAGGTAACTCAACCATACTCATAAGTAAAAATTTGCAATTGATATCTTACAAAACTACTATAACTCAGAAACAACAACAAAACCATCCAAAACATCAGTTCAACAAGAATGAATCAAAGGATACAACTGATATACCAGCAGTTTGTGGAATTACTGTTACTATAACTCAGCCTACCGATAATATAACCTAGTCTAAATCTTTTACATAACTCGGCCTATTAAAAAAATACATTTATATCAAACTGCTTATTGAAAACATAACCATTCGAATAAGTCAGCCGCATCATAGAATTAAGTTAGTTACATCGAAAACATAACTCAACCTTGAT
Source organism: Iberis pinnata (assembly GCA_900406425.1). Taxonomy (NCBI): domain Eukaryota; kingdom Viridiplantae; phylum Streptophyta; class Magnoliopsida; order Brassicales; family Brassicaceae; genus Iberis; species Iberis pinnata. The sequence continues at coordinate 11,272 of OVBE01011362.1, forward strand.
ATTAAAATAATTCAACATTTAAGTTAATATAACTCAGTTTTTCATTAATATAACTCAGACTTGGCCCAAAATAAAACCTCTATATCAAACTGCTTATTGATTGTTATTCCGACACTCGAAGGTAGAATGAACGGACCAATGTCGCCGAGAAAGTCCTCGTACAGGTTCGATTTTCCATAGGCTTAGAAAACCTTGCAACTGTCGAGTATTAGAGACATAAGCTGGTGGAGTATCGTGCGCCATTTTTTTCAAAGCTTTATTCGAGAACATGTAGCTCGGCTGAATATGATGCCTCGACTCATTTAATCCGTAATCATCGAATACCAACCTTTCTACTACTTCGCGTGCTGTTTGCCCATCTATAAGCAGAACTCTAGATCCTCTACTGTCGGCGTCGAATACATATATGTTTTTCTTAACCCAGTTACCGGAAACAATAAGTACCCGATCCATAAGCTCTCAGTGTGAGATGAAGAATAAGATGAAGAAGATAGGTGGAGAAGATGATTACGAAGAAGAATCGGTAATACTATCTACAATGCAAAAATAAAATAAAAAATTCAACACCCTCTCTCTCAAATTTAACCTTCCACACCATCATCCGCAATGGATGATGACATGACATGGATGCCGACATGGATGATGACATGGCAAAAAGATAAGTCAGCCGCAATACCAACACATAACTCAGTCCAAGTAAATCAGCCATCAAATGCAACGTAAGTCAGTCGCAAGGTGAATACTATTCTAGTAATTAATCTTTCTCAAATTAATCAGTGGTAATATGTTGGGAAACCATAAGTCAGCCCTTCCGTTAGGATAATTCTATTCTTTAGTGCATCCATGCGTGAGAAGACAAAAAAGTTTGGAAATTTAGAATAGAATATATTTTCAAAGATAACAAAAAGATGCATTTTCTCCTCACAACACTTAATGTGATATAACTGAGTCCTAAAACAAACAATTAAATCAATTTTATCTTACTTCGGATTAAGTGACATATATTGGTGTAAAACCTCATTGATATCTTGAAAATTATTAACTAGGATTTGGTAGTTGATAGTTGATCCGCAGCGCATATTCGTTGTTCATGTAATTGCGGTTCTCACCCTCTAATAACTGGCGAGTCCTCCTCTTTTCTTTTTTCCCGTATGTGGGTATTGGTTTCCGATCTTCATCGGCCTTCGTTTCAGTGACGCTCTCCCAATAGTCGATGTCATGGTTCGGCCAGACCCACAGTTATTGGGCGGCGGCAGCAATAATGGTCCTCATTGTTGTTGCTAGGATTTTTAAAATTTTAAGGTTTTCTAATCTTTTATTTTATTTAGTTTATTCTGGTTTTTGGAAATCCAACTAGTCTGTATATTGGTTTGTTTTTTGGATTTGGACCTGGTTTTTTGTGGTCTTTAAATATGGACTGTTATATTATATATAAATACAACCTTTAAAAAAGAAGAAACATAATTCTTAAGAAATGTAATTTTAAAAACACAAATATGTACTAAATAGGAAGTTGTATATATTTTGAATATATACAGCTTCGATTCCATAATTGAAATCGTAATAAATAAATAAATAAATAGGAAGTTGTATATATTTCAAAATATAATTTTAGCATAGTTACGTAAATCCATTTAGAAAACAGAAAATGAGATTGTTTCCACCTTTTAAACTCATAGTTTTTATTTTTTTTCTTTTTAACGATTTAACATATCACAACAAACATAATTCCAATTGGATGCTTATTTGTTTGATATATTTGCACCATTTTTATCGAAAATATATTTTGAATTATTTATTTATTCTTAAGAAGATAAAATAATTAAACAATATAAATGAATATCAATATATTTATGATAGATATTTTTAACATTTTAGTTTTTTTTTTTGAAAAATTATTCATGTATCTATACTACTAATTTCGATGACACTTTTCAAAATAACCTTATTGGGATGTCGAATATTACAAGACAAGTTAATATTTCAATGAACAAACAAAAAATCGATTTAAGGGCAAACTAGTCAGAAAAATTCAAGGGACGCGCGGATCCAAGGGCCGGGTCGGGTATGACCCGAAATTTATTAGGAGGTCGAGGGTTCGATCCATGAATTTTTTATTTTATGATTTTTCTAATCGATTTTTTTAGATATTTATATTTTATGGTGTTCAAAATAGCAATAACTTGAATCACCTTCTATTCTGGTCTTGAGGTCTTGAGCTCGATTTACTTGGCTACATTTTTTTAATAAAATTCAGATTTTAATGATTTTAATATTAAAAATTAACTACATATTCACATACATATGATTTCATTTAATAATATTTATAATATTATAAATTTCTATCCGTACAAATGTATCATTTTAAATTTTTTATAATTTACGGATTTTATTCTACAAGAATTAAACACAATTTTAATAGTATAATATTAAAAGTAGATCCCACATCGAAAATTATAGGAAGTCTTATTCCATCCAAGCTCCTATATATATATATGTGTGTGTGTGTGTGTTTCATGATTAATTCCAACATCACACCAATTTTGGTGCAGTAAGTGCAAGAAATCGATTTAATCGAGATATAAGCACAAAAATATTTAGTTAAATTCAGTTTTCAATTAAATCGAATTTATAATTGAATGTAATAAATATTTTGTTGGTTGAATAGTTTAAGTGCTTGATTTAATCAGTATCTAAAGAAAAAAAAATTATTTGGTTTAATTTGGTTTTAATGAAACCGAATTAAAAACCAAAAGTTACAAACATTATTTTGGTTTCATGAAAGTGACCAAATATTTTAGTTTTCATTATTCAAAATTATTCAAAATGTGTGTATTCTTATATCAGATATGATTTTTTTTTGTAGTTATGACTTGATATAATATTTTTAACTAAATTTTTAATGAGAAATTAAATAGTTTATTTTATATATATATATATATATATATA
>OVBE01011363.1:0-14219 GCA_900406425.1 Iberis pinnata
CACCAATATAAATCTATATTTTATATCTTATATAAAACATATATATTATATTGTTAATTACCAATTAATCACTAATCCAGTTTGCTTAGGTGTGTGACCCTGTAGGATTACATAATATTAGCAATGAATTCATAAACCATAGATTATAAGCGGTCTCTATCAAAACATTATAACCACCTAATAATATATAATTGTCAAACCTTGACACTACAACTTTATCTAGAGTAAGTTCAAAAGATTTCAGGACATTCCCAACAAAATCTGCATACCATGATGCTGTTTTTGTGGTCACTACTTCACCTTCTACAAATGCACATGTATGGATCATCATGAGATGTTCCTCAGGCATAGAGTCATCAATTGGTACTGAGTCTACGATCCTCATTCTTGATTTGTCCACTATCTCCATGTCAAATTCTTGCAATACGAGAATCCATCTCAACAATCTTGGTTTAATGTCATTCTTTGCATAAATATGGCTCAGCGCTGCATGATCAGTATAGATTATAACCTTTGAACCAACCAAGTAGCTTCTAAATTTCTCAAATGCGAAGACGACTGCCAGCAACTCCTTCTCTGTTGTAGCGTATTTTACCTGAGCATCGTCCATGGTTCTACTGGCGTAGTAAATGACATGCACCTTCTTATCTATTTTCTGCCCCAAAACTGCTCAAACTGCGTAGTCAGACACATTACACATGATCTCAAAGGGGTAGTCCCAGTTTGGAGCTTGGACTATAGGGGCATATACTAAGGCATCTTTGATATGGTGGAACGCCTTGTGACATTCAGAATCAATGTCAAACTCGGTTTCCTTGCATAATAGCCTTGTCATAGGTCTTGCGATCTTTGAAAAGTCTTTGATAAATCTCCTATAAAACCTAGCATGCCCTAGGAAACTCCTCACATTCTTCACTATCCTTGGTGGTTGTAGTTGCATCATGACATCAATCTTTGCCTTGTCTACTTCTATCTCGTTTTCAGAGATTTTGTGTCCCAGGACAATTCCTTCCCTAACCATGAAGTGACACTTTTCCCAGTTTAGGACCAAGCTTGTTTCTTTGCACCTGGTGAGTACCCTGCACAAATTAAACAAGCAAAAGGAGAAAGAAGAGCCGTACACGGAGAAATCATCCATGAACACCTCTACTATCTCCTCAATTAAATATGAAAAGATTGAAGTCATGCACCTTTGAAAGGTAGCAGGTGCATTCCAAATGCCAAATGACATTCTCCTATATGCAAAAGTACCGTAAGCACAAGTGAATGTGGTTTTTTCCTGATCTTGAGGGTGGATAGGGATTTTAAAAAATCCATTATAACCATCAAGAAAACAGTAATAAGGGTGGTTTTATATGTGTTCTAACATTTTTTCCATGAAAGATAATGGGAAATGATCTTTTCTAGATGCAACATTGAACTTTCTGTAATCAATGCACATTCTATGACCAGTGATTTTTCGGGTTGGTATTAGTTTATCCTTATCATTTTTTATCACGGTAATTCCTCATTTTTAGGGACACAATGAACTGGTGATATCCAAGTACTATCTAAGATAGGGTAGATAACACCAATATCCAACAATTTAAGTATTTCCTTTTTACTACTTCTTTCAGGTTATGATTTAGCCTTCTTTGGGGTCCAATGCTTGAGTAGGATTCGTTTTCAAGATTGATTCTATGGGCGCATAGATTAGGTGATATTCCTTTAATGTCATCCAATGAATATCCCATAGCTCTCATAAACTTCCTTAATTCATTCAACAACAAGTTTAATTCATCATTTACTGACAAGGTATGTGGAGTTAGGTCCAAAAAGCATACTTTAGCTCTTTGGGAAGTGGTTTCAGTTCCATAGATGGTGCCTTGCGTTCAGACCAGTCCTCAGATAATTCAGAGTGCGATTGATTATGTTTGATCTCAACATTCTCAGTAAATGCGAACACCTGACCTTCTGAGTGCTGAATGTCCTCAAATGGTTCTTCAGGTTCTTATGGTGTATGTGAGTCCAATATCATTTCATACCCCAATGATTCACTGTGTAGATACCCTTTATCAGCATTCTTGATTAATGTAGTTTGGAAGTGATCCTTCTCATTAATCTCTTCCAATAGTTCGTCAGCAAGTTGATCAATCTCTTCTATGTAGAAAGTCTACCCTTCAGCAACAGGTTTCTTCATTACTTCTTGAATGTCGAAGGTATCTTCAGGTCCTTACCTATATTAAGCTGAATTTTCCCTTTATGAACGTCAATAACAGCTCCAGCAGTAGCTAGAAATGGTCTGCCCAAAGTCATAGGATTTCTAGGCTCCTCACTCATGTATAAAACTATGTAATCAGTTGGGATTTCAGCGACTCCAACCTTCACAGATAAATCTTCAAGGACTCCATGTGGGATTCGAATTGATCGGTATGCAAGTACCAGAGAGATATTGCAAGGTTTGAAATTGCTGAAACCTAACTTCCTTGGAACTGATAAAGGCATAAGATTGATCGAGGCTCTTAGGTCGCACAGGAATTTGTCGAATGACAAAGGACCTAGTGAACAAGGTAAGGTGAATGATCCTGCATCTGATAACTTCTTTGGGATTGAGGTATTTGTGATAATTGCACTACATTCTTCACTTAGAACCACCATTCCCCGAATCTCTTTTCCTCTCTTGGTGATAGCATCCTTTAGGAACTTCTTGTATGGAGGCATCGAAGCGATTACGTCAAGAAGTGGCACCTTAATTTCAGTGTCCTTCATATACTTCTCAAAGACGCTTTTGTACTTCGCCATGATTTCCTTCTTGAATCTAGAAGGGAAAGGCAACCTTGAAACGTATGGTGGTGGCATGAAAAGTGTATCCTTCTTCTGCGTTGCAGATGGGTGTTCAGCAGGATGTGGCGTTATAACAACAACTCATGGTGGTTGTGATGGCTTCTGAGAATCAATTTTTGCAGGTTCTTCTTCTTTAGCTTCTTTTAAACACAATTTTTTCCCATCTAGGTCAACACTGTCCTCAGCGTTAAGAAAAACTTGGCGTGGTGGTAACTTTTTCCCACTTCATAGGGTGATGACGTTAACATGAGCAACATCCTTGGAGTGTTGAACATACTTTCTTGGGATTTGAGTTGTTGGATGGGGTGTAAAAGAAGAAGCACCCATACTTTCCAGATACTTGACCTTGGAGTTCAAAGCGTCGAATTTCTGATGGAGGTCATTGTATGAGCAATCAATGTGCGTCTTCAATTCAACAAGTTTTTTTGAAGTTTCCATAGCGTTGTTAGCTTGACCTTGTAGAAGATGCTGAAGCAATTCTTCAACGGTTGAAAATGCAGCAGAATGTTGTTTGGTAGGAAAACCTGGAGGAACACCAACTTGCTGTTGCTGTTGAAAACTACCTTGTGGTTGCTGATTTGGAAGAAAACCAAGATTTTTAAGCATAGTTGATGAAGGGTTGAAGATCTTTCTGAGGTAGTGTCAGGTACACTTGATCGTGAGGGTTGGCGACATTGTTGTTGCGGTAAGATATACCAGGATTGTTGGAGTAATTGAGGTAATCCTTATTATAACCTCCCAGAGTTTACACATATCTAATCTCCTCTTGGGTGTTAGTTTCCCCATCATGAATCTAAACTTGGTCTTCATCACTGATGAAATGTACTTGTTGTTGTTGTTGTCCAAAAAGGATCCTGTCCAACTTGTCATTCAATGCTTTGAGATCCTTCCTCGTTTTTTCATCTGTTTCGGAGCTACCACAAGGTGTGCGGTCATAATCTTTGTTATAGATTTCATTGGATTGACCGAGATTCTCCACAACTTCCCAACCTTCAGCCACACTCTTGTTCAGGAAGTTACCATTGCTTGCAGTGTCAAGTAGCATCCTTATCCGTGGTAGAGCACCCCGCTAGAGTGTGATGAGGAGGGATACTTTTCTAAAACCATGATGAGGACACTGAAGAGTGTAATTCTTGAAGCGTTCCCATGCTTCAGAGAAGGTTTCAGCGTTTTGCTATGCAAAACCAAAGATATCATTCCTCAGTCTTGCAGTACGAGATGTGGAGAAGAATTTGGCAAGAAAAGCTTTCTTGCAAGCATCCCAAGTAGTGATTGAGTTCCTGGGAAGAGACTTCTCCCACTGATGAGATTTCTCTCCCAGAGAGAATGGAAATAGACGCAGCTTAATTGTGTCCTCACTCACACCGTTGATCTTCGTGAGTCTGCATAAGCGATCAAACTCCTCTAGGTGATCGAGTGGATCCTCCATTGGAAAACTAATAGGTTCAGGTTTTAATTTCTAAAACTACATTGCAGAGAACATATCACTATAGTATAGTAAATGGTCGTATCCCACAAAGACCAGATGGTGCGACTCTCAGTTCTAAAATCGATTCTAGCTAAGACAGAAATAAAAGAGAGATTGTTTTCGAACGATTGAGAATTAAAGAGAATGATTAAAAACGAATGTATATCAATAAAATAAAACGCTAGACAATAGGGAAATTCCACATTGAAGTTTGAAGTTCAGGTTGACAATCAAGATTAACAAATGAAATTAGTTCTCAACTCAAAAGACGACAATAGACTAATCTCCTCCCGAAGTATTAGATGCCTATGATAAAATTGCTAGAAATAAAGACTAACCTTCTCCCGAAATCTTAGATCTCTAAATTAGACAATTAAATCATGCAGTGATTACAGATTTGATATGTTCGTAAGCATCAAAGACAATACTCCCGCAAGCAGATACACTTATTCATCTAGACTACGTCAGATTAAATAAACCAAATCCCTTTGTGTTTATTAACCTAAAATCATGAATTAGGTGATCAAGCTAATTCAAGCAATGATAACAAATCTAGACTAAGAACCTAACAAATTGAATCCATTAAAGTCAAACCCTAACTATCAAAACATGTTTTCCCTGGGAAATCCCTAAAACCTAACAAAGAGACTAATCAGACATAGCCAAGCAATCAAAAATCATAGATAAAGAAAGCATATTCAAAAACCATATTCAATAAAATAAGAGAGTTCATAATTCTTCTCCAAATATAGGTGTCATGATTCGTCTCTCTCAGAAAAGCTCTAAGAAAAAGTAATGAATTTTTTTTGTATTGTGTTGTTGTTTTTAATAAAACTCTAAGCCTCTAGCTTATATAGAGTTCAAAAAGAATAAAAAGAATATAAAACCCGATAAGGAAAACCAATGATAAGTCTTGAGGACGAAAACGTCTTTTTGGAAATCTTCACGTAATCTCGAGCAAATGGATCGATCGTTCTAACGTCCTTCTGCTTCACGGATCGATCGATCTAAGTGTGGATCAATCAATCCAAACTTCCATAAGTTTTCTAAGCTTCTAGATCGATCAATATCCACATAGATCGATCTATCTACTCCCTCACGTGCTGCACATGTTTCTTCTGAGAGACAGCTTGACCAGTCTTCAGTAAAATCGCCATAACTTTTGATTGCATTAATGGATTAACGTCAAATCACTTTCATTTGAAAGATAACTCACGTGGCCAATTTGAGTTAAAATATCAGCTCATTCCATTCATGGGAACATCTTCAAATGTAGATTTATTTTTGGCTCTTATGCTGAATTTTGCTTCTGCATTTGTCAAATCGCATCCATTTTGTGCACAAATCCATCTTTTTCTCCAAAACTTCCAAAATACATAGAAAACTACTCGAATGATGCCAAATAGCAAGTATAAATACCCACTAAAAAGCATCAAAATCGAGTGATATCACAAACCATGAAAGTGTTCCCATGTACCATTGCTATCAAGTTGTGCTTGATCTAGAAGTTTTTGTTCTGGACAGAAGGAGGTGTGATTCCGTGACGCTAGGTGTGAGTGTTTGGGTTGTCACCACCACCAATAGTGTGCTGGTTATCGCGTTCAACGTTGTCTACCATTTGCAAATCCAACCTTCTTAAGTGTTCCAAGCGTTCTTGTTCACGTCTCGCGCGAGAGTATTCCCTTTCAAGAGCATGAATATCTTCAACGATTGGTATTAAGTCAGTTGGTACTCTGCTTCTCAGATTCATACACAACTATGCAAGTACCTGAAAAAAAAGGAAACAAAAGAAAACAAGGTGAGTATGGTAGTAGAAAAGAAACTTAATCTCAATAGATCCAAAATCCAGAATGTAACAAACAAACACCCAATCAGCAACGGCGCCAAATTCATAACAAGTACTTTTCTGTGTGTCAATTCCCTATCCACATTATCATGTCATTGTAGCATAGATAGGCGTTAATCCAGTCAAGTGTGTTATTAACCACACTAGATGCAGATGGATTCTACTAATTCAAGTTGAAATAAAAGATTGGGGTTTTCCTAATAAGTCCTAAGTAAACAAAGCATGCAGAAAACTAAAACAAGGAAAGGAAACAAACACTAACATGCATTGGCAAATACTAAGCATAAACAGCAGGAAAGTAAAAAGGGTAAAGATGCAATCAAGTGGAAAGCAGTTCCTGAGGACAAGGGTAATTGACTAGATATCTTTCCTAAACTACCTAAGCACCTAACATACCTCAAACAATGAGCTAACCCCTAGACATCAAATTCATATGCAACCAAGTCCAATGTTTTGGTACATGGTTTCAAGCAAAGCAATCACCAGACCTAACTCTCTTGAACGGTACACTACTAAGCATGCATGAGGAACCAATCTACTAAAGCCAATAAGCACCCTAAACATCTAATCTCTTAGGCTAGGATGTGCAAATCTATGAAATCACCATGATCAGNATCATGCATTTTATTGAACACCTTCTGAGTGCTGAAATGGCTAAAATCATATTTCAATTGATCAGAAAGAAATCAGCATGAAGAGCAATGATATAGAAGGGATCTAGATGCAAACACGCTTAGGAACTTAGGAAGAACAGAACATCAACACTAGTATACCCCATCCTCAAGAAATAAATCAGCATGAAGAGCAATGAAATAGAAGGGATCTAGATGCAAACACGCTTAGGAACTTAGGAAGAACAGAACATCAACACTAGTATACCCCATCCTTAGGAACCTAAGGTAACTACTCACTACACATGCTTGGTGCAAAATCAGTAAAACAGGAAAACATAGCTACTAAGGAAAACATGAAGATCAAAAGTCAAAGATGACAAACACCAATAACACTAACCCAGAAAAACAGAGTATCAATGAAACAGTATCAAATACAGAGAAAGTCATCAAGGTAAAAACAAGATTAAAAGCATAAAAACGTAGATCAACATGCACCAAATAGTTCACATCCCTAATCTAAACATGAAAATGAAGAAAACAAAAGATTAACATAAACTGAAGCAAAATACGAGTTTAGAACATGAAGAACATCAAGAACAAAAGAGAGAAAATAAAACCTAAGACAAAAGCTAAAAATGGTAAAAAGATAGGTTTTTTTCTCCAAATGGAGGCGTTTAGGGCTTTTTATAGTGTTCAGAGAGCCCTAAAATGCATAAAAGACAAAAAGCTAATCATTGAAACGGGTCTTGGTTCAGGTTCATCTTGATTCGAAGTTGGTCGGGTCGGAACCGCTTGGGCTCGAGCTGAAGGATGCATGCGATTGAGGTGGAGTGTGATCGCGTGTGATCGAGCCGACTTTGCCTTGGCTCGATCACGCGATCGAGGTGGAACTAGGACAAGAGTGATCAAGGTGGAGCTGGGACAAGGCCAAGATGAGATCGAGGTGATATGGGGTGGCTCGATCACTTGGCTCGATGGTGATCGAGCCGTGAAGTTGCATGGTTAAGGTGGAGGGGCCGAGATGGGTTGATCGAGCCGCGGCGAAGGTGGCTCGATGGTGAATGAGCTACTTGGCTCGTTGATCGAGCCAACTTTGGTTTGGCTTGACACGTTTTTTGATTCAACTTCATCGTTTTAGTCTTTTCTCTTCCTTTCCCTTCTCCTTGTCCAAATTTGCACTTACGTTCTGAAAACTCCTGAAAGTTCTGAAAAATCTCTAAAATGCATGTATATGCAAGTGCTAATGCAAAACTTCCTAACAATTGCAAACTTGCTAATAACATCTATAGATGCAACATATGTAAACTAAAAGACCCTAAAATAATGCTAAATGACTTATAAAAATCACTAAAATGCAGATACCTCATCACCCCATACCCATTCATGCGTTGGGGGATGGACGTGTTGAGGACATCGAACCAAACATTGAACCCACACTTGTACCTCAAGTTAGAGAAGCTCCAATGACACATTCACACACTAGGAGACTTATATAAGGATTAAATGACGTGGTCTAGACTCTAATAAAAATAATGGAACTTGAAGGCTTCACTAAAAACAATTCAGAAATAAACTTAAGCTCGGATGGCCTCAATGAAGAGTTGCTGGAGAATTTCGTCCATTTAAGCCTCAAGGAAATCCGGCCTCAGCCCAATCACTGTAATTATATTTTATTGACATGAAATGGAGCTCAACAAAACAAGAATTACTCCAAGACCGTACATGAGCTGGAAGATACACTCAATATAAATCAGATGGCCATTAGAGAGCAAACAAGTTCAGAAGATGATTCAGAAGAAAATCACATGGAAATTCTTGAATATAACTCTCATACAAGACTCAAGGGACTAGAATAAGAATAATTCACCAAGGGATTCAAGATGGACGAACCAAAACAAGCATAATTCATTTCAGCTCCTAAACCGTAAAAACCGAGCCAAAATAATGTATTTTCAATCTATAAAGTTTATGCAGGTGAAACTGAGTTTAGCTAAGGTTTATAAGTCTTCAAAAGACAATATTTCTATCCCAAGAGTGTCTCCAATCCTTTATTTTATTTTAAGTTTGCAAACATTTCTGTTTTGTGTGTTTAAACGCTTTTTTGTTTTATTTTGCAAATTTTGTTGTCTTGAATCTTTGTTTTGAATTTTTGTCGACCTAATTAGGTCTTAACCTGAAGAACCACTATATAAGGTTCCCATGAAGCCTTGTAAAACTCAGACCTTTTTTATTAATAAAGTTGCATTTTCCTCTCTTTTAAGTGGTACTTGTAGAGATTTAAGTTTCTGTCCGTTGTGTGTGGATTCACCTTAGGAAGATCTTGTTTGTTGTCTCAGAGATCCTTCCATAGTCTTTATGGTGTGTTATATCTATCCTCACTTCCATCTACTGATCATATAAGATAGAGCGTTAGAGCCAACTTGTTTGATCCCATATCGATTCACCTTCACCCACTGAACCAGCACGAGAGAGCGTGAAAGCCAGCGTGTTTGTTCCCATCTTCTGCAACTAAAGAATCTCCCCGGAGTCTTATATCTGGTTGTCGTCGACCCCTTCCCAGAATCAAGAAAAAAGAAGTGCTTGCTCGTTATGATCGACTACTTTACCAAATGGGTTAAAGCCAAAGCTTATTCAAAACTACCAGCTGACGAGGTTTGAAGCTTTGTCTGGAGAAACATCATTTGTCGACACAGAATGCCATATGAAATCATCACAGACAATGGCAAAAACTTTTCCTCAAAAATCTTCGTCAATATCTGTGCGCTTTGGAAGATAACCTTAAATCAAGTTACACCTTGCTACCCCCAGAGCACGGTCAAGCCAAGGCTATAAACAAGCCAATAGTGGATGGTCTAAAGAAGCACCTCGAACAAAAAAAGCGACTATGGGAAGACGAGCTTGATGGTGTCCTATGGTCATACCGAACTACACCTATGCAATCAACAAAAAAATTCTCCTTTCTCTTTGTCACATGGGATTGAAGCCCTCGTCCTGGTCGAAGTTAACGCCAGCAATATTCATAGAGCCATTATGCCCGACAACGTCGACCTCAATAACGAGCTATTACAACATCACCTCAACGACCTCAAAGAAGAGCGCAACAAAGCTCTTTTACGAATAAAAAACTACCAATCCATTGCAGCTCGGTACCATAGCAAGAACGCTAAAACGCGATGATTCGTCGAATGAGACCTTGTCCTCCGGGAAACTTTTCAAAATACCGCCAAACATAAAGCAGGAAAGCTCAGCGCAAGATGGGAAGGTCCTTACTTGGTATCCAGAGTTTTCAAAGATGGAGTCTATGAGCTCATGAAGATGGCAGGAAAACCAACTCCTCACTCTTAGAATGCTAGGAAATTGAAGAAATTTCATTTCTAAATCTAAAAAAAAGAACAACAGATGGCTTGATCCTAACATATGGGTACGTAGGAAGCCTCAACGAGGTTCAGTTATCTCCCCCCCCCCCAAAAAAAAATGAGGGGGGGGGGGGGNATGACTTATTGCTCATAGCTGTTGTAATTATGGAAATAGTAAACACGACTTGGACTGCGAGTCACTTCGGTATACTGAAAAAATAAGTCATCTTTGGGTGAGACCTCACCTAATAATATTTGAAAATAAGGATTGAACAAAAGCCATAAATACGCATCGAGGTCTTGGCCAGACTCGGATCTTAATGAGAATAAAAACTCCAACTCAAAAAAGCCAAGCTCTGGCTCGCATATATTTAGACCTAAACTCACAATCCAAAAAGTTTACTACGGTCGATATATTGTTCAAAAAATTTGTTTGTTCCCTCACTAATGAAGTGAACACTTTGTGCTAAGCTCAAAGACAGCTATAATGTAAAAATTGAAATTAAAAACGCTAAACGAGAGCCTAAGTCTTAGCACCTCGGCTACTCAAAGCGAGATAAACACATGAACTCTTTGGACATGGGTCGAACTCCCAAACTCATATAAAAAAAGAAGAGAGTAATTTTTACAAGGTCGTCTACGACTTTTTCCCTTGCAAGGGGACCATTGTTCAGAAAGCAAAAAAGCAAAAAAACAAGGGGAGAGACGGGCATATGTCGTCCACGAAGATCGTCCCTCAACAGCCTCCCCTGCAGCATCACCTCCACCACCTGCTACTTCTTTTGATGCTCTTAAGGGGGGGGGGGGGGGGACNCTCACATGTTCGTTCCCTCTCTCCATTTCCTATTCCTCTACTAGCTGCATTGGTTGATGTTCTAGGTAAGAGAGTAGCGCTATCTTCGCCCATCCTTTCTCTGCCACCAACAGTTGCATTTCTCACGTCTGGATCCGAGATATTACCATCGGATCCCGTGCCAATCTCCCTAACCGATGTCTCAAGGCCATCCATCGTTGCTGAGGTCAGTACACCAACGTTCGTTCCAACCTCGTTCAAAGGAGAAGAAACCCAAAAATCTCTCTCTTTCAGTACGACGGCGTTCTCATCACAAACCAAGACCTCATACTCGGCCAAGTCCGTCTGATATTTTTCCATAAAACGGTTTACGACCTCTTCTCTGCCCTCTCGGATCACATCCATGAGGTCAATCGAAGCTCGAATCTGGATATACATTCTACTTCTTCTCGAGAGACAACATGAGATTGGATCTTCTCCAGCATAGCCTCAAACTTGGCCACCATTTCTTCTTTGGCCTTAGCAGCCGCCTCTTGCTCAGCTTGGTATCGATCAGCTTGGTCTTGGTAAAAATTTTGGTTTTGGCCCTCGATTCTTGAACTTTGGTGAGATCAGCCTTCAAGGCGTCAGTCTCTTTCTTTGTAGCCTCAGCTTGCTCTACGCCCCGTTTTCTCAATCTTTCGACCTCCTCCTCCAAGGATTTGATCTTCCTCCGGTCCGCTCGAGACTTCTCCCTCTATGTATCGATCAACAAGTTGAGCTCATCAAATTAGACATTTTTCTGCGTCTGTTTGTTGAGCTAATCCCTTAGTGCCCACGTATGGGTCTCATTGCAATGACGACCGTACATATATGCAAGACATTTGAAAGATGACAGAAACTGCAGAACAAGTAGTGTGAATAACCTGAACAGCTAAAATAATGAATGGATAATTTCAGGATAGGAACTAACCTTGACGACATCCTCGGACGCTGTCTTATATAAGCAGCCAAAGTTAAAGTCAGTTGGAGCAAGATGGGGGCAAGATGAACCCTTAACGAAGTTCGCGCAGGCATCTATGTATTCTATGAAGGCATCAACGTCGGGATGAGAGAAGTTCATAGCAATTGGACCAACGCGAGGACCGGGGTCAGAAGGCCGGGGAATATTAGTGGACGTTGTAGAAACAACTATGTCATCAACGTCAATGACCGCTCTAGTGTTAGTCGCGGTAGACGGCTCCGAAGACCCTCTGATCTTAAGGGGACGATTTCTTAAGAGCAGATCGGAATATGGCACCTTCGTCTTCTCTTTGACGTATAGTTGGAGCCCTTTGCCTTTGTCTTTCGCAGAAGGGACCCAAGCTGTAGAAGGGATAGGTGATGATCTCTGAGAAGCATTATGCATGTTAGACGCATCCCCTAACGACAATCGAGTCATACTTACGTCATTTTTGTTCGCCGATGTCTGCTACTCGGAATGCTGACCTACTATTCTACAACTGGTGGCTGCGGCGACATTGCATCGACTCTATTCGACGATGTCCCCTGATCAGTACGACGGGTAGGATTTTTGGCCAACGTGAGCACAAATTGCTTGAGCTCGGTCATATAATCCACCATCCTCCTCGGGTGAACGACACCACATCTCATTGTCTCTGCTTTCCGGTTTATACAAGCTAAACTGAGGTCCCACGAAGCAGCTGCTACCTTTGACCTTATTTTACGAACCTTCTTTGAAGTACATTCCTTCCAAGTGATCGGATTGATCTCTGCAAAGCGCCGCAAGTTCTCAGACAAGCTTGGAGATGAATTAATTATCAGAACGACGGGATATGCAGATAAACTAAATGTGTTAGAATAACAATATTATCCACCAAACAAGATTACCCTAACACGCTCTACCCATGCTCTGCAACCAACGCGACGAAGAAAAACGAGTCAGTTCAGGTAATGATTAAAGGTCAACCTTCACAAAGAAGTAGCGCTTCTTCCAATTATTGACCTTGCTCGGAGTGTTCGATTGCAGCTTGTACTTGGGCACCATGCAAATGTAATAGAAACCGGTATGAAAACTGACTCATGCGATAAGTCTTTTTAAGTATACTTAACGTTGATACTGATTCAAACGTATTGATGTCAAAAGTCAGATCCACCTCGGCAGCCTGTGTAAGAGCGACGACCATGCTCCAAACTCCACCAGGCGTTAGCTGAGACAACATGATGCCATGCCGCGCGCAATATGCCACTAGGAGTTTGGGAAGCGGAAACCAAAGTCGCGCACGTTTTAAATACTCCTCGAAAGCAGAGAAGTAACCAGGCGGCGCTTCCCATGGGCACTCTGTCAGAGATGGAACCCTAAATTCAATGATCCCTCAGAGCCACATCCGAGAAAAAAGTGTTGCGATGCTTTCGTTGGTTGACCTAGACGACTCAACTCATGTCAAATCGTCGTTATTATCCGTCATAGGACCAGTTCGGTCTCTCTAGTGACTAGATGAAGACGACGGACTAGCTTGGATGGACGATCCGATCGGAACCAGGGCTCTCGCTTCACTTTCCGAAATAATCGGAACGCCATGAGTGTTTGCCTCGTCTGCGCTAGAAGTCGCAGGAGTATCGGACGCCAGTAAGAAATCAAGAAAATTTTGAAGATTCAACTGAAAAGAAAAAGATTAGGAGAAGATTAAGGGGTGCATAATTTACCATTGCAAAACAGAAGTGAAAAAATCTCAAGAAGATATGGAGTATATAAAGGGGGCGAGTCACGAAACCCAAAAGTCGCCATGATTAAATCTACGACGTAGGGATGCGCGTGGTGGGACCCACACGTGGTAGGTCGTTCACTTTTTCAAAATTTTAAATGATTTTCTTGAGCGCCACGAATAATGTCATGCCGGTTCGAATTCCCCATCTCAGATCCAACAGTTTTTTTTGCATACCGAGTTCCTTCAGTCGAGCTTCGCTACACTAGCGGGGCATACTGTTGATACTGAGGTTGGCACTAGGGATGGGACGGATCCGGATATCCGGGGTTTTTGAAGATATCCGGATCCGGATCCGTCGGATCCGTGAAAATGAGATCCGGATCCGGATCCGAGCTATCCGCGGATATCCGGATCCGTATCCGGATCCGAAGCTAAGATTAAAAAACTGATTTTTTTTTTTTAAAAATCTGAATATATTTAAAATTTTGATTTTTTTTGATAAAAAATTTTTTTAAAAAATATAAAACTATTCATAATATTATATTTTAATTTTAATTTTGAAAAGAAATAAAAATATATATGTTTGAAATAATACAAATAAAAGTATTTAAAGATGTTTTTTTATTATAATA
>OVBE01011364.1:0-14218 GCA_900406425.1 Iberis pinnata
TTTTATTTGTTTTTCTAGTTGAGTCAGTCCTAATCTACTTATTTTTAGTTTTGAGTTCAAAGTGTTTCAGGTTATTACTGGTGAATATTCTTCAAGACATTCCGGTTTACCTCTTCTAATTTCATTACTCATCTTGTTTTCACTTGAATTATTGGTTGATAGAATGGCTTCTCTCTTGATTCTTGCTAATTCTGATTAGTATTGCTTAGATCATTGCTCACCATTCACCATCATTCTTGTGCTTGACTTGGGTTGATTTTAGATTGTGATAATGGATTGATTTCTGTTAAATGTTCTGCATGATTCTTCTATTATATAATTCTTGCTGATTTTTGATTAGTATTGCTCGATCATAGTGCCTTAATGGTTTCTCTTACAGCCGATTCTTGTTAGTTTTTACAAACTATCATTGCTCAAATCGCTGTTCAACCATTACTTACACTTCTCTCAAGTGTTTGTTCTTTTTCCATGCATGGAGAATGAGGCATAGGAGTTCAGAACAGATTTGGGTGCACTTCACCGTTAGTACACGATTTTCCCTTTAACTCTTATATCGTATTATCTACTTTCATTCATTACAGATTTTTCTTGGATTTATTTTCACACCGGGACGGTGTGAAGTAAGTCTGGGGGAGGGTGTAATGATACTAACTATGTTTTGATGTTTTGTCTTTTTGGTGAAAATTTCAAATTTTTTGTTTTTAAACTAGATGAGTCTATCGAGTCGAAGGAACCATGATCAAAATCAATGATGATAAATAGCCAAGTGTGGGTATGGTTTTCACTTTTTCTAGATTACTGACTTAGATGATTTGTTGAGATTAGGATTGGAATCCCATTACTGATTGATTTGTTTCTGAAAGTTCTGGTCTTTTGAGTTATTGATGAATTGATGCTAGCTCTACCATGATAGGACTTAATTTAAATCTGAATTATTCTTGCCTATGGTGTTGATTTACTGTGAGAATTAGGTACCTTGCTCTTCAGTGTTCTGTAAAACCGACAAGTTCTTTCAGTACGGTTCGGGTCCTTTCTCTCTCTCCCTTCAGAAAAATGATAAAAACCGGTAGAAAAAGTGTTGAAAGCGTGACCTTGTAGTCCGTAATCATTTTCAGGCTGTTAAAAAAACAGTTAGAATCATGAAAACGCAGAAAAGTATGAACATGAAAAGAATAAAAAAACGCAGAAAAGTGCGAATCTTTTAAAAAAAATAAGTGAGAAAGGGAGAAAAAGGATCAAGACGGGAAGTCGGTTGATGCTCTGTTTGGTATGGGCATTTCGATAGAAGAGGTACTTGAGTAAATTGATTGATATACCATAGGTGAGAATGCATGAATATGAACCTAATTGAATTTAAAGAGCTGGTTGATATGATTTGATACTTGATTGATTTGGGATTTAGAGTAAGAAACAGGTTGTTAGTTTAGTGGTGGTAAACAATTAAATCAAAGTAGTTTGAGATTGGTGTCTTTTGGATTTGAAACTGTATTTATGGTTTCTGAGATTTTGTGAGTTTCTGTGTGGTCCTTTCCAAACCTCTTTCCAGATTGGGTCTTGCTTTACTTGAGGACAAACAAAGATCTAAGTTTGGGGGAGTTGATATAACTCAATTTTAACGCTTTATAGTAAGCATTTATGCTTTCTATTCAACGTTATCCGAGCTTTTCTCTGCAAAATTGGTATCCTTACAGGTTTCTGGGTGTTCGGGACGTTTTGGATGCAAATTGGCATATTCAGGTGTAGAATCCGGCAGAAAGGTCTGAATATTTCCAACGTTTGAAGATGTTCCCTTCGATGGATGAAGCTGAAATTTTGACACAAGATAGCCACGTGAGTTAGCTTTCATATGCAAGTTGTTTGAAGTCGATCCATCGGTGCAATCAAAATTTATGGCTATTATACTGAAAATTGGTCAAGCTGCCTTGCAGATGAAGCAGGTGCAAGCCAGACCGATCAGTCCAAAATCTTTGGAAAAATCAGAAAACTCAGACCGACCCGGAGAAGCCAGACCGATCAATCCAGGCCCAGACCGACCAATCTAGCCTCATGCGAGATTTGGAGATTTTCCATATTTTTGCACATGTGTCCTCAACCCTATCCAAGTTTTCCTTATTTGATATTTTATTTTTTTAGCCTATAAATACAATGTGTTTTAGGCCTTTAAACCTAAGCTTATTTTTATTTATGAGAGAATTATTGGGAGAAGAATCTTGGACCTTTGTGGAGAAGATTTATGAACCCTATTATAAATCTATTCTATTTTAATTATGTGGTCTTCTTTGATTATGATTTGTTATTGCATATCAATGTCTGAGTAGTTCTCTAGTTAGGTTTTAGGGTTTCTTAGGGAAACCAGGTTTGAATGTTAGGTTTGACATTGTAGGATTGAAATTGATAGGTTCTAAGTCTAAATTCGTTCTTAATGCATGAATTAGCTTGATCACCTAGTTCATTGATAATAGGTTAATAAAAACAAAGATATTTGATTTAGAAACCTGACCTAATTTAGATGAATAAGTGTTATTGCATGCGAGAGTATTGTTTTAATGCTTATGAACAATTGAATCCGAGTTTTAATGCATGACCGAATTGTTTTAAAGAAGGCGAGAGTTTTTCTCTGACAATTTGATCATAGGGTTTAATACTCCGAGAGGAGATTAAACTGCATTCGTTTTTCATGTTGAGAACTATTTTCAAACTAAAATCATGCATGTTAACTTGACTTTAAACCTGAATACCTACGGATTCCCTAATGCCTATATTATTATAAGTTTTAAACCGTTTTTAATTACCATTTTGAATTCGACAATCAAACTATTATTCTCGCTTTAGCCATACTCGAGTTTTTAACTGAACGTGCATTCTGGTCTCTGTGGATTTGATACCCTTTATTGTGCTACTTTGAACTATTCTCTGCAGTATTAGTTTAAGATTAAATTCTTAACCTATCAGTCTCCATCTTTGCATAGCTTACATAGCATCTATTAGCATGTAAAAACCCTAAAAATTTGAAACTTGGTTTTCGAAAATTATCCTTCAAAAACAGAGTGTCATTGTAGTTGCATTTCATGTAGTTGTATATAGGATTTTGAAATTTCATGTAGTTGCATATGCATAGGGAACTAGGAAGATGATAACCTTGTAAGTATGATGTTTTCTCATAAAATATTAGCGCCCTAGTTATTAGTTGTCCAATGCATCATGAAATTTTCTGAAGTAAAATTGCACCTTGCCTGGAATGTGAACTTACATGATCATTTATCTCCTGAAGCATGCTGTGATTTAAAGTTTGCTCATATCTATTAGAACTTAAATTTGAATGTATAATTATCATGTTTGTGTTCTGAATATGAATTCATGGATAGTATATACATATATGGGTTATCTTCTACCTTTTACCACTCTTGTTAATCCAAGTAGATTCCCCGCCCTTGAACCTTGCCTTCTTTTAAACCGTGAATTTACTACTGAGTGGCATGTCTTTTATGGAAAGAGCTTGGTAGAACGTGTTAGGTTCGAACTGACAGAAATAGGGTCTCATGTAGTTCTAGTCCATACTTTTTGGACTACATAGGACTAGGTGGGATTCCATTTTCGATGTTGGTTTGGGTGGAAATGAATGAAAGGGTATTGGTAGTTGGTAAAAAGAAATATGGCTAGTGTAAGATTAAAAAAAATATATAGCTAGTGCAGATTAAAAAAAAGTTTATGACAGTGAATTCAAAAGGGTAAAACCCAGAAAGATAGTATAAATGAAAAGGTCAAAGGCCATAAGTGTTTAAGTAAATAAATTCCTGAAACAACTAGCAACCATTTAAGAAAGAAGTCTCTCCTAAGTGTAACTAAAGAAAAGATGAAAAAGGGGAATATGTGAATAAGTTGGATCACTTCAGGTGTCAAATGGTAGATTTAGGACTTCTTACTGGGTAGAAGCAGGAAACTTAGCTTTCATTAGCATTGAGTAGATGAGGTTCTATTTCTGTATGCATCTAAGTGTTCCTACCTTTAGCCTTCTACTAAAGCTCATTCCCTTTCGAGAGAACCCTTATTCTGAGATGTTAACCATTGCATAAAAGGGTCATTTTTACTCCTTAACTTATCCTTGAAAAAATTAGTTTATTGAAAGCACATGAGTTGATCCATGGTTCCTGGTTAATGAATGTTAAAGGAGCAAACGAATTTGAATGCATTGTGGAAGTTGGAATTGGTCTGTGATGAACTGTGATGAGTATGGCTAAGGTTTTTAAGTAGGACAAGCTTAGGAATGCATTCTAGAACTAGTAACTAGGAAATTTATATTACCTGTGTCAGCAGCATGTTTTGGTTTTGAGTTCCCGCTTTCAAACCTCTCACCCAGACTTCTGAGTTACTTGCTTGAGGGCAAGCAATGATTTAGTTTGGGGGAGTTGCTCTACATTTTCATGGTTTTTATAAGACATTTAGAATCAGTTTTTAGGTCTTTAGGTGTTCATATATCATATTTTTAGTTGTTATTAGAAAGTTTGAGATATTTAGGGATTTTTGCATTAGCATTTGCATATACATGCATTTTGGAGATTTTTCAGGACTTTCAAGAGTTTTCAGGAAGATTTGTGAGAATTCAGAAGAGGAGCGAAAAATGTGGAATGGAACCAGTACAAGGCTAGATTGATCTCCCCATCGAGCTGAAACCAAGTCTGGATCGACCAACACAACACTTTGGCTCGATCCATGCAACATTTTGGATCGATCTCTTTTCGGCCGACATACCAACTCCGGCTCGATCTCCAACCTCTTCATGCCTCGATCACATATCGAGCCACACAACAGCCCAGCTCGATCACTCATCTTTCTCAACTCGATCCCTCATCTCTCTTAGCTTGATCCCCCACCATCTCACTTTGGCTTGATTGGGAATCAAGCTCACCTAAGCCGCCTCGACCACATACATCTCTCGGCTCGATCCAGCGATGGCACCATCTTTACACAGCTCGATCTCATCCACTTCTCATCTTGAGCCAAACATGCTCCGACCCGACCAACTCGAATCCATAATGGACCTGACCCAAGACCGAATCCAATGATTGTATTTTGTCTTTTATGCGTTTTAGGGATTTTCCTAAAAACTATATAAGCCCTAAAGCGCCTCCTTTTTAGACAGTCTGTTTTTGTTACCATTTTTAGGTTTTTTTTTAAGTTTTTTTTTCTCTTAAATTTTCCTTTGATGTTCTTAGTGTTCTTGATGCAAAACCCAAAATCTTTTTAAATTTTATGCTAATCTTATGTTTTCTTTTACTTTCATGCATAGTATAGGGTTGTTTTCTATCTGGTGCATATTGATCTAAGATTTTAAGCTTTTAATCTTTAGTTTTAGCTTTGATCATTTCCTTCTGTTTGTTACTGTTTCATTGTTGTTCTTATTTTCTGGGTTGTTGTTCTTACTGTTCTTCATAGTTTGACTTTTGATCATGATGTTTGATTTTGAAGTTATGATTTCTGTTTTTCCTGCTTTCATACCCATGTGTAGTGAGTAGTTTCCTTAAGTTCCTGAGGATGGGGTAGACTAGTGTTGATGTTATGATCTCACCTAAGTACCTAAGCTTGTTTGCATATAGATCCCTTATATTTCATTGCTCTTCATGCGATTTCTTTCATACCAATTGAAATCTGATTTTGGGCATTCCAGCACTCGAAAAGTGTTCACTGGAATGCATGATCATGATGATTTCAGAGATTTTCACATCCTAGCCTAAGGGATTAGATTTTTAGGGTGATTATTGGCTTTAGTAGATTGGTTCTTCATGCCTACTAGGTATTGTACCGTTAACGAGAGTTACTCTGGTGATTGCTTAGGATTATTCCATTTATCAAGGGATTGGATTTGGTTGCATATGAATCTACTGTCTAGGGGTAGCTCATTGTTTGAGGTATGTTAGGTGCTTAGGTAGATTGGGATGGATCTCTAGTCGATTATCCTTTTCCTCAAGAATTGCTTTACACTTGATTGCATCTTTCCCCTTTGTTTGCTTTTTTCTCTGTTTTTACTTATCCAGCCTTTTATCCTTTTTAGCTTCTTGTGCATGTTTGCTTTTGTATCTGCTTTTAGTTCCATGCCTTCTTTTTTTCACTTAGGACTTGTTAGAAACCTCTATTTTCATATTTTCTTGAATTAGAAGCATTCATTGTATATAGTGTGCTAGTATCGCACCTATTTGGATTGACAACCTTACATACTACAATGACCATGATAGTGTTGTAAGGGATAGATACCTAGAAAAATTCTACTATTAGTTAGTTTCATAAATTTTATGTTCAAATATGTTAATTAAAAAAATTTATGTTTGAATATCTCAAATAAAAAATTAATTTTTAATTCTTAAAAACCACATTAGTGGTTCTACAATTGGAGACACTAAAATGACAAAAAATTTCTTAATTTTTTAAAAATTGCTAAATATTAATTAAATTAATCACTAGAACCTCTAATGATGTCTTAGCAATGGACATGCTCTTCATCACTTGTCAACACCATTAAGAGTGTCAACCATCTTTTATATATATGATTTAAAATTTTTTCAAATTCATTATTAAAAAATATCAAAACAAGTTTGACAAAGCAGCACAAACAAAACAGAGATACTCTGTTCTCTCTCCTACTTCACGCGACTTTTTCCAGATAACCGCCGGCGGTTATACCGTCCGTTTCTTCATCAGTTTCTCCGATCTTGGAGCGATGATTGACGGTTCGAAGTTGCAATTCTTGTTCCCATCGGAGGAGTCCTTAACCGGTGTCATTCGGCGTGGTCCATGGTCCTTTAATGAGTGGATGATTACCACTCATCGATGGACTTACAACCAGTCCGATGATGATCTTCGTACATACCATTTTGGGTCCAAGTTCATGGAATCCCTATGCAATTCCTTACCCGTGAGATTGTTACCCGTATCGGCCATGATCTCGGTTTCTTTATTGAAACCGATTTCAATGATGGTGGTGGACATTCGGCAACCTATGTTCGCATTAACTCCTTTGCCATTTGGATACACCATTGCAAGTTCAATGGTTGTTCCGCTTTGGTGCCGATCCCATCATTTTGAAGCTTCACTATGAACGGTTACGCAACTTTTGCTTCAAATGTGGCCTTATGACTCACGACCAAGACGTGTGTGACAAAGCGGACGACGCTCCACCTAGCCCACCACCCAATGACCGTGACCAGCCTACGGACTCGGATCCTGACCCTTCCGAGGATCCCGCTCTTTCACCAATAACCAATTTGGCTCCACCACCGTCTCCACCATCGGCCACTTCCGTCACAAGCCCTGAACAAAGTAAGAAGTGTAAGTTGGACTCCCCTCCACTGCCAGCATCAAGAGGCACCTACGCTCGTCACAATGCGGGTTCAACCGGCGGTAAATCAAGCATTCGGCAATTTGATGATGAGGAAAGCCATGAAGTTTTCTTCAAACGCAAGCATCGTACTTTGGATGCTCAAGATGTTCGTTATTGGTCTTCACAAAAAATGGATATGGCTGGACCGTCAACCATGCATGCCCGTGCGAATGAATTTGCTACTTCAAAGGGAGCGGTGGGCCTGAACCCACCGGGTTCCCAATGAATACAACCTTTTGGAACTTCCGTGGTTTGAAAGAGTCCACGGTAGTTCGACGCCTTAAAGGAATAACTCGGCAATATTCCTTGGACATGCTCTTTCTCATTGAGACGAAGAATCTTGATAATGTAGTGCGCGATACAGCTACTAGATTAAAGTTTGATTAGGTTCAATGTGTGAAGCCGTTAGGGTTGGGTGGGGGTTTGGCTTTACTATGGAATCATAATGTAAGGGTGTCTATTATTTCTTTGGATGATCGCTTAATCGATTGTAAAGTATCTAATGAAGAAGGGTCTTTCTATTTCTCGTGCGTTTATGGTCATCCTGTTCGTCAAATGCCTCACCATTTATGGGAAAAATTACAAAGAATTGCTACAACTAGAACTGGTCCTTGGTTACTTAATGGAGATTTTAACGAGATACTGCATGCCAATGAAACTAGAGGTGGACGACCTCGTGAACAACGGAGTCTCACCGATTTTCAAACTATGGTTCAAGTTTGTGGTATTTGTGATCTACCATTCTTTGGTAATAATATGACATGGGTGGGTAAACGACGTTCCTATACAATTGAAAATTGGCTAGACAGAGTCATGTGTAATGATGAGTGGTTAGCTACATATCCAGCTTCATCTACAAGTTATTTTGATATGGTTGAGTTAGATCACCGTCGTGCGATAATCAAAATTCGGAAAACCAATGAACAAGGTAGAAAGTCGTTTCATTATGATGGCCGCTATGCCGTAAATCCTGAATTCATAAATGTCGTCAAAACGAGATGGACTATGGATCGTTCGGATTCTACGGTTATGGAACGTGTTCGCAATTGTAGACAGGAAATAAGTAGATGGAGGACGAAAAACAATCAAAATTCACAACATCTAATCTTGGAGCTCCGTCGGGCCATCGACGACGCTCATACTATGCCATACATCTCGTTGACCACTCTTCATAACCTCAAAAAGAGCTACTTAACGCTTATCAGCGAGAAGAAGAATATTGGCAACTCAAAAATAGGAACCAATGGCTTAAGTTAGGTGATCACAATACCAAGTTCTTTCATGCAACAACTAAGAACCGTCGGGCACACAATCGAATTATTACATTACGTAATGACGAGGGCGAGATAATAAGTGGAAATTGTAATTTGGGCCGTTTGGCACAAACACATTTTCATAATTTATTTCGAACCGGTGATGTTCCCTCCTTGACTTCGTTTCTTCAATATATGGATCCGGTAGTCACCTCGTCGATGAAAGCAGATCTCATCTCCACAATTTCTCCACTCGAGATTAAGACTGCATTGTTTGAGATTGGTGCTGATAAAGCACCCGTCCAGATGGTTTTACAGCACGTTTTTACCATTAGTATTGGGACATAGTAGGTACGGAAATAACATCAGAGGTTCAAACTTTTTTCAACACTAATCGTCTTCCTGATGGATGGAATCATACCAACCTTTGTCTTATTCCCAAACTATCTACTCCACAGACTCTTTCAGATTTCCGACCGATCAGTCTTTGCAATTTTCTATACAAGCTTATATCAAAGATATTGGTCTCTCGTCTCAAAAAGCATCTATCACAGCTCGTATCCGATGCTCAAGCGGCATTCATACCGGGACGATCAATTTTTGACAATGTTTTAATTGCACATGAGATGTTTACAGGCCTACGTTCATCTTCTAAGGTGGGGAAAACCTACATGGCAATTAAAACATATATTAGTAAAGCTTATGATCGTCTAGAATGGGGTTTCTTGCGTGGCGTCCTTTTAAAGAAAGGATTTTCTCAAACCTGGGTTGGCTGGATACTTGAATGTGTTAGTACAGTGTCGTTCTCCGTGTTGATAAATGGTAGTTCCTACGGTTCATTTCAGCCACAACGAGGCCTACGTCAGGGTGACCCTCTATCTCCATATCTTTTTATCCTTTGTGCAGATGCTCTCAACTCCTATATAATTGGAATAGTTAGGAATGGAGAGCTACAAGGTCTCCAATTATGTCGACATGCCCCACATATCAGTCATTTGTTTTTCGCGGACGATTCACTGTTTTTCTTAAAAGCAGATGTTGCAAATAGCTCCAAACTAAAAGAGATCTTCGATCATTATGCAAGGGTTTCCGGACAATTGATAAATTTCGAAAAATCAACGATTACCTTTGGACAAAAAGTTTTTGAACATACGCGAACAAGCATTAAAGCCATTATGGGAATTAGGACGATTGGTGGAGGAGGGAAATATTTGGGTTTACCAGAGCAATTCAGTCGGAAAAAATTAGAACTATTTTCCTATATTACGGCGAAGGTGAAGGAAAGAATACAAGGCTGGCATTGCCAGTTCCTCTCTCCTGCAGGACGGGAAATACTACTTAAAAGCATTGCAATGGCTATGCCGATCTATTCAATGAATTTTTTTAGACTACCAAATATGATTACAAAGGAAATGGATCAATTGATGCGCAATTATTGGTGGGGCGGCACGGATTCTAGACGGAAAATGTCATGGATGGCTTGGAGTAAACTCAAATTCCCAAAGAACTTGGGGGGGACTGAATTTCAGTGATTTAGAGCTATTCAATCAATCTTTATTGGCAAGTCAAGCTTGGAAAATTCTGAACAATCTGAAATCTTTGATATCAAGGCTTTTACGAGCCCGATATTACAAAGATGGTGGGTTTCTCAATGCTCGATCACCAAAGCATTGTTCTTATGGATGACGATCATTATGCTATGGCAAAGAATTACTAAAGAAAGGATTACGTGCTGACTTAGGCGATGGTCAGTCAATAATGCTGGGATATGAACCCTAGCTACCAACCACTCCTCCAAGACCACCTCGAACCTACACTGCTGCAACCTGGGAGTTGTCGATCACATGTTTGTTTGATACCCAAAGTAAATGTTGGAATGAATCAGCTTTGTGTCAGTATATTCTACCAGAGGATCGGAAATTGATACGAAAGATCTATATCCCACATATACCAATTTCCGACCGTTATGTCTGGCATTACACAAGGCATGGGTCTTTTACTGTACGCTCAGCATACCGGTTAGCTGTAGAACACTCGCCAACGCAGCAGGAATCGCCACCTTTGTTCTCAAATCAAGCATTGGCAATACAAATTTGGAAAATCCCAATTGCTCCAAAATTGAAGCACTTTTTGTGGCGTTTATGTTCGAATAGCCTTCCGACATCAGTAAACCTTGTTCATCGCCATATCTCTAATAACAGGACTTGTACTCGATGTTGTCAAGCAGATGAATCTACATCTCACCTATTCTTTGACTGCCCTTTCGCAATGGGAGTTTGGCGTTTATTGGGCTTAACACATCCCCAATTTTCAAATCCCCAATCATCATGTTTAACCAAGATTGAAGTTCTCTTTGAGATTATGAAGGAGAATTCAATTCCGATGAATATCAAAATGACACCATTTTGGGTGTTGTGGCATTTATGGAAAGCAAGGAACAATTTGATTTTCAATAAACGGAGTCAAGGGATGCCTGATGTTGTAAATCGTGCATTAAGAGATGTAGAGGCTTGGTTGAAAGCAACTACACATGACCAACAAACGACTACAAGTATGTCACTTAGCAGGACACGTCCTTGGTACCCACCTCCAGCCAACTGGTATAAATGTAATTTTGACGCATCACATCAGGAATCCCGTGATTTAGGAATGGGATGGATTCTTCGTGATGACCATGGACGATTCATACATTGCGGTCACCGACGATTCAATGGGAGACTGTCAGTTATTGAATCAGAACTATCAAGTTTGATATGGGCGATGGAGTGTATCTGGCGTTTGGGCTATACTAATGTTATATTCGAAGGTGATAATAGTGGAATGATCAAAATGTTACAGCAAGGAACGTCACAACGATGGCTCGATCATTATATAAGGACAATTAGAGGTTGGGAGGCAACTATTTCGTCAGTTGACTACCACTTTCGGCCAAGAGAAGCAAATTCGTGTGCAGCTTATCTATCAAAATTAGCAACATATCATGTTAATGGTATGCGTACTTACAATGATTGTCTTTTCACACTGTTTTTACTTATAAACAATGATTTGATATAAATAAATTTTTTGTCGTAAAAAAAAAAAAGAAAAATTTAAATATCTAAAAGGTTTGAATTTGGATTTGAATAGCAAAATATGATAAGATCCGAGTAAAACCGATATCAAATCTTTAGATTTAATATCCGAGTAAAACCGATATTAAATTTTTTCAGTACATATTACGTATTTTTAATAAAGAAACTTAAATAATTAAAAAAAAAAAAATCTTAAATTTTGTAGGGACAACAATCTATGTGTTGGTGTTTCACCTTCTCGTCCTTATCAGACTCTACGGTGAAGCAATCATATTTGTATATAAACAAAGCATCTTTTCATAAACCCAATAAGGCAATAACTATAATGGAACAGAATTTATTTGTGGTCATCATTTATTTAGGATTGGTTTTGGGGAGATGCAGCAGCAACCATGTTTACAGCAGAAAAGATTTCCCGGATGGATTCGTGTTTGGTGCAGGCTTATCTGCTTTTCAGGTTCGGAATTCGTATCGACTTTTACTTTACTGTTTGATAATCTGAAAATGTCTTTTGTTTTTGTAAATCAATAAAAAAGTGGGAAGGAGCTGTTGATAAAGATGGAAGGATGCCTAGCATTTGGGATTCATTTGTTCACTCTAGTAAGATTAAGCTCTTCTTTACTATACAATTTGGGGCTTTATAAAGTTCACTAACCATCAAACGTCGTTGTAGTGTCGGGACCTGCTGGAGATATAACATGTGATGGGTATCATAAATATAAAGAGGACGTCAAGCTAATGTATGAAATGGGTTTAGATGCTGTACGAATCTCCATCTCTTGGCCGCGGCTTATACCTAGTGGAAGAGGTCCTGTGAATCCAAAGGGTTTAAGTTTCTACAAAAGCCTCATAGATGAGCTCACAAGACATGGAATTGAACCGTATGTTATGTTGTATCACAATGATCTCCCTCAAGCTCTTGAAGATGAATACGGAGGATGGATTGACCGTAAAATCATGTAAAAACCCAACAACGCAACTCAAATTCTACTTGTATGTATGTAACTTTTTTAATAAATGAATGTTGCAGTGATGACTTCACAGCTTATGCTGATGTATGCTTCAGAGAGTTTGGGAAGTCAGTGAAAGTGTGGACAACAATTAATGAGCCTAATATGCTCGCAATGGGAGGTTATGACACTGGAATTATACCTCCTATGCGCTGCTCCCCTCCATATGGCATGGTCAACTGCTCTAGAGGAAACTCTTCCACCGAGCCATATATTGCACTTCATAACATGTTGCTCTCACACGCATCTATCGCAAGATTGTATAACCAAAAATATAAGGTAATAAACATTTCTCAACTCATCTCTTGAATGCTCAATTTACCTCATCTCTCTGTCTCTCTCTTGTGTAGGATAAACAGAATGGATCTGTAGGTATAGCTTGTTTTACATTTGGAATGGTTCCTTTGACTAGCTCTGAAAAGGACAAGCTTGCAACTCAGAGAGCTAATGATTTCTATTTAGGCTGGTTTGTTCGCACTTTTTCAACTTGTTCAGCACTTGTTCAAGAAAACATAACCATTTTGGTCATGTGTAGGGTGCTTCACCCGCTGGTGTTTGGGGATTATCCTGATGTGATGAAGAGAGTTGTGGGTACGAGACTGCCACGCTTTAAAGAAGAAGAATCACAACTCGTTAAAGGCTCATCCGACTTCTTCGGAGTTATACACTACAAAACTTTGTCAATCGCACACTCACCCACTACCTTCCATGGGGATTATATTTCAGACATGGATGCCAAACTCATTCGTATGCTTTTCTATCTTGAGATCATTTTTCATATAATTATTTATTCTATAATAACTGAATCATTATTTCATTTCTTGGGTAAAGCTTATGGAAATTCTACAATGTTCAAGGTGTGTTTCCAAAAGACTGCTTATATAGGAAAGCCGTTTTTACACCCTTTTTAAAAATCTTAAGTTGTTGAATAGTTAGATGTGCTTCCATGGGGTCTTGAAGGAGTGTTGGAATACATAAAGAACTCCTACGGCAATCCTCCGGTGTATATTCTTGAAAATGGTCAGCCTACGAACCACCAGTCATCGCTTCACGACGTGGGAAGAGTTGAATACCTTCACGCATATATCGGTTCCGTGCTCAATTCCATGAAGAATGGATCAGACATAAGAGGCTACTTTCAATGGTCATTCATGGATCTTTTCGAGTTTATGGATAACAACTACACATATGGATTATACTATGTCAATTTCAGCGATCCGAAACGTAAAAGAACTCCCAAAACCTCTGCTTTGTGGTACTCTGCTTTTCTCAACGGAACCAGAGTTACCTCACTAGTTTCTTCTCAATAAAAAATAAAATAAAATTCTAAAGTGGACTATTCAACCACCGGAGATTTTGTAATCACAAATAAATAAAGAAAATTTGTTACGCTGAATGTGTGTTTGTTTCCCATAGTATGGAAATTAACATTTATTATGTATCATAAATAATTTTTTTCAGAAGGGGACTCTAACACTAAATTCTTTCATGCAAGTACTAAGCAGAGAAGGG
>OVBE01011365.1:0-14218 GCA_900406425.1 Iberis pinnata
ATGAATCTACCTAAATGGATCCGGAAAAAAGGCTAAAAACGAGTGAAAATACAAGTACATCACAAATATACCATATTATCTAAGGAAAAGACTTGAAAGTTATCCCTGGCGAAGAACATATCATCGCCCCATTTATCAAATAGTGCATGTTCTGATATAGATGTTCTGATGGAAAAACCCATGGGGGTAGGAATACTTGAGAGGGCCCAGCTGTGTAGCGCATGCGGACAGATAAAAAAATCATGATTTATGGTTTCCCTATTATCTCCGCATCTAAGGCAGAAATTTTCAATTCTCAACTTCCTTTTTAGTAGTTGATTGTTTACCGCAAGTGCACCTGGAAGGACTTGCCAAAGAAAGTGCTTCGACTTATTTGGTGCCTTCAGATCCCAAATTCTAGCAAGCAAGAGGGAAATCGGTGGTTGTTCCGGCCAACCGTTTTTTTGGTCATAGAACTCAGAGAGTGCTATCTCATATCCCGACTTAACATAATAGGATCCAGATTTCATGAAATGCCAGCAAAAACGATCAGATGCACGGGAGGATGGTCTAATTGATAAGATAAAAGGTATATCATCCGAGCGGATTGGTTCCTTGATTAAGGGTATACTCCATCTTGTTGATTTTTCGACCATCAAATCCGAAACTTGTAGATCATTTCGTACTCTGAAATGACAGCTCGAAGCCGAGCGAGGATTATCAGCAGGCAACCACGGATCATGAAAAACCGTGTATGAGGTCTGATCCCAATTATCTGATGCAAACCTAGAGATAAGATGGATTTTGAGTCTAAAATACTTTTCCAATCGTAAGAGGGGCGGGTGAAAAGAGTGGCTTGAAGGAAATTACTGTCTTTATAATAGCGGCCCTTTAGCGTAAGGGCAATGAACGAGTCTAGTCTTGAATACAGACGTCATAACTGTTTAGCAAGGATAGCTTTGTTAAACAGCTGTAATGACCGGAAACCTAGTCCCCCACATTTCTTGGGCAAACATAATATTTGCCAAGCTACCAAATGGATACCCCGTGAGGCCCCTGAATTATTCCACCAATAGTCTATAATGGCACTAGTCAACTTTTTAAGTAGCGACATAGGAAGCCTAAAACATGACATAACATATGTGGGTAGGGGTTGGGCTACCGATTTGATCAGTATATCTTTCCCCCCTTTCGATAGAAAACGTGAGGACCAGCCATTAATGTGGGTGTTTAGTCGATCCCGAATGTACCCAAATATTTGCGTTTTTGAGCCTTGCAGCTGTTCTGGAATCCCCAGATACTTTCCTTTTCCTCCTTCCATATAGATTCCCAAACGTCGTTGAAGTAGAAAATGATCCTGAATTGCGATAGAGTTACCGAAAATGATATTCGATTTATCAAGGTTAATACGTTGGCCGGAGGCATTCTCATATAACTGAAGGATATTCCTCACTTCTTGACATTGAGCTAAGGTAGCCCGACAGAAAAATAAGCTATCATCCGCAAACATGAGATGTGATAATGGGGGACACGTCTTAGCGATACGAATCCCTTCCAAACAATTTGATGTCTCCGCTTGTCGGAGATTTGCAATCGGAACCTCTGTGCACAGAATAAACAGATAGGAGAATAGGGGATCCCCTTGTCGTAGCCCTCGCGTAGGCCGTATTTACCCCTTACAAGCCAAATTTTCTTAACTATTATAATTAAACAAGAAATCATAAGAAATAATTACTATGTTATTAGAAATAATATCATGGATATATAAAGGAGAAGTAGAAATTGGAGGCGATGAAATCGGCGATTAGGGTTGATGAGGTTTCCGAGGCTAATCCGACGGCGAGTGAAGGAGGCGCGACAGATGCGTTGATGGTTGATGTGGGGAGACCGCCGGATCCGATAAAGCGAGTGGAAGGTTCATGGGCAGAGAAAGTCCGGGGAAGTTCGGCGGGAGCAATTCCGTTACCGGAGTCAGTTGTTACCGATGAGTTCGTAAGATCTAGGTGTCGAATTGAGTTCCCTAATGGAGTAGGAGGGGAATCTGTAGTAACAATCGAGCAAGAAATCCTAGAGGCGATGAACAGGCTGTGGAAAAATTGTTGTTATGTTAAGGTTTTAGGGAGGAATTTAGCATTGCTAATGATGATTCGAAGGTTAAGGGAGATTTGGCGTCCCAAAGGAGGTATGAGGGTCATGGATTTACCTAGGAAACTGTTCTTGGTCCAGTTTGATGAAGAAAGTGATTATTTAGCAGCTATTTCAAGAGGTCCTTGGCGTTTGTCTGGGAATTATCTGATGATTAAGGCGTGGTCTGCGGACTTTGATCCTCTATTACATGATATAGCTACAACCCCTGTTTGGGTAAGAGTAGCTAATTTACCATTGAATTTTTATCATCCTGAAATTTTGAAGAAGATTGCTCAGGGAGTGGGTAAGCCCGTTAGAGTGGATACGATAATGTCTACGTTTGAGAGGGGAAGGTTCGCTGGGGTTTGTGTTGAAATTGATTTAAGTCAAACTTTGAAAGGCACAATATTGGTTAATGGTGAGAGATACTTCATATCTTATGAAGGATTGAATCATATTTGTCCTCTATGTGGGATTTATGGACATGGGTATAACTCTTGTGCCAGAAGACAAATTGAGGATCCAATACGGGTTGATGCTAGTGGGCCGGTTATAAAGACTGTTGATGTTGCTCAGGAGGATGGTTTTCAGCGGGTTGGGCAAAGTCATAACCGGAAAGAGAAACGTGTAGAGGTAGTGAAGAAGGAAAGTGCAGGTTCGGCTGGGATTCTGGATTCTAATGTCTTGGTTTCCAATAGCTTTACTCAGTTACAGGAGGTGAGTGAAGTTGAACGTGGAAAGGTGGTGAATGAAATTGAAATGGGTAATGAGCAACAGGTTGGGAAGGATTCACGGGAATTGAATGATGTTAGGGTGCAGGGGTTACTTAAATTTAAAGCAAGTAAAGGGGAAGGGAATTTGGTTAAGGCGAGGGAGAATCAAGTTGGATCTTTACAGGAGGGGAGTAAAACTGTTACTGAAGCTTTGGTGTCGAATGGTAATGGTTTCAAGCTGAAACAGAGGATTAAGAAGAGTGTTAGGCATGCTCGGGGTTTGGTATTTGGGCCTGTAAAGGGTGATAAAGATATGTTCCAAATGGGAAAAAGGCAACGGATAGAGGATGTAATTTCTTCAAAGCAGGGCAAAGCTAAAGTGGTTACCAGTCATTTAGGGAGTTCTTTGCGAACACCTTTAAGTGATAAGAGTAATCACATGAATTTGGGGGCTGATTTTGAGTTACAGAGGAAGGGAGACGTGGTTAAGGTCACCCAAGACAGTTCGGGTGCCGAGAGGGACCAGGGTAGTAGGGCTTGACAGGATACCCCGGTAGAAGCTATTACGTGGAAAATTTTAATGTTTAATTGCATTCTATGGAACTGTCGGGGGGCAAATAAACATAACTTTCGTAGGTCAGTGAGATATTTACTAAAGAAATATGATGTTGATATGCTGGCGGTATTTGAGACGCATGCAGGAGGGGAGAGTGCCCAGAAGATCTGTCATAATTTGGGGATGGAACACTCTTTTTGGGTAGATGCTGTTGGTCAAAGTGGTGGGTTGTGGCTTTTGTGGCGTTCGTGTGTAGGCTTGGTGGAAGTAGTTGAGCATTCGAGTCAAGTTATTCATGCTCGGGTGACTCGGGACATGGTGGTTATTCATTTAATAGTTGTTTACGCAGCTCCTTCGGTGGAGAGGAGAAGTGGTCTTTGGGATGAGTTAGGTAGAGTGTTGTCTGGTGTGGAGGAACCGGTGTTGATAGGTAGAGATTTTAACACCATAGTTCGGGTGGAAGAGAGGTCAGGGGGAAACGGCAGACTGAGTGCGGATTCTCTTGAGTTTGGTCATTGGATAAATGAGATGGGTTTGGTGGATAGGGGCTTTAAGAGTAGTCGATTCACATGGAAAATAGGGAGGATGAACCAGAATTTTGTTGCTAAACGATTGGATCGAGTGTTATGTAGTCCGAGTGTTAATGTGAAGTGGGAACATGCTTTAGTGACTCACTTGCCTTTCCTAGCATCTGATCACTCTCCACTTTGGGTCCAGCTATTCCCTGTACAGGTGAATAAACCTTTTAGGATACCTTTCCGGTTTGAAGCTGTTTAGTTAGAACATGAGGGTTTTAAGGAGTTGCTGAAATCTAGTTGGGCACCCCCATTTGCCTATTCCCGAAGCTTTATCTCGATTGCGCAAAAAGATTCTCAAATGGAATCGGGAGGTGTTCGGTAATGTTTTTAAACAAAAAGAAGGATTAAAAGCTAAGTTGAAAGTTGTTCAAGCCCAGGTTGAGAGTTCATGTACGAATGAGCTCCTGGAGGAAGAGTCTAACTTACTTGTTGAGTTTAACAGAGTATTGAAGAATGAGGAAATACTTTGGTACCAAAAATCAAGAGAAAAGTGGATTGTATTTGGGGATAGAAATACCTCTTTCTTTCATACTTCTACTATTATTAGACGTAGAAGAAATCGGATTGAGACACTTAAAGGTGAAGATGATAGATGGGTTTCGGACCCTCTTGACCTGGAGAATTTAATAGTCTCTTATTATGAGAGATTATGTTCACTGGCTG
The DNA here is from genome assembly GCA_900406425.1 of Iberis pinnata. NCBI lineage: Eukaryota > Viridiplantae > Streptophyta > Magnoliopsida > Brassicales > Brassicaceae > Iberis > Iberis pinnata. Next base: position 4,617 of record OVBE01011365.1, read on the forward strand.
ATGTGAATATTGTGGTTCCGCTTCTTTCTCATATGGGTTTCCCGGGACTTTCGGAAGTGGAATGTCGACAACTGGATGGTGATTTTACAAGAGATGAGATTGAAGTTTCTATGAGGAGTATGGGTGCTTACAAAGCACCAGGTCCTGATGGGTTTCAGGCGGGCTTTTACCAATCGAATTGGGATGTAGTGGGCGAGTCAGTTTCCTCTTTTATTTTGGACTTTTTTAGAACCGGAGAGTTACCATCGGGACTTAATGATGCTATGTTGGTGTTGATTGGGAAGGTGCAAAAACCAGAAAAAGTGGCTCAGTTTCGGCCGATATCTCTGTGTAATGCAATTTTTAAATGTATTACCAAAGTGATGGTCTTACGTATGAAGAAGATAATAACCAAGCTCATTGGTCCGACACAATCTTCCTTCATTCCAGGTCGGCTTAGTATTGATAATATTGTGCTTGTTCAGGAGGTTGTACATTCTATGAGACAAAAAAAAAAGGTAGGAAAGGTTGGATGCTTTTGAAGTTAGATTTGGATAAAGCCTATGATCGGATCCAATTGAGGAGTTAGATTGTGCTGGGTTTTCTGAAAAGTGGAGGAGTTGGATAATACAATGTGTTACTAATCCTAAGATGTGTGTTTTATTTAATGGGGAAAAGTCGAGAGAATTTCGCCCAACAAGAGGACTCCGCCAGGGTGATCCTTTATCGCCTTACTTATTTTTCTTATGCCTAGAAAGGCTTTGCCATTTGATTGAGCAAGAGGTTGGGATGGGAAACTGGAAACCTATCAAGTTGTCAAGAGGAGGACCAGGATTAACACATGTTTGTTTCGCAGATGACTTGATCTTATTTGCTGAAGCAACAGTGGATCAGATTAGAGTAATTAGATCTATACTCACGAGATTTTGTGAAGCTTCTAGGAAAAAAAGTGAATCTGGAAAAGTCAAAGATATTCTTTCAACGAATGTGGATCGCAATCTTGCTAACCAGATCAGTTTGGAGAGTGGTATTGGGATTACTTGTGATCTAGGGAAATATTTGGGAATGCCAGTTCTGCATAAACGAATTAATAAGCAAACTTTTGGGGAAGTGTTGGAGAGAATGACGGCTAAACTTGCTGGTTGGAAAAGTCGAAGTTTAAGCTCTGCAGGTAGAGTTACTCTAGCAAAATCTGTCTTATTATCGTTACCGGTTCATCTCATGAGTTCTATATTGCTGCCTAGGAGTGTTTTAAAGGGAATAGATAAGATCACTAAGGGTTTTATTTGGGGAAGTACAAGAGAAAAGAAGAAGATGCACCTTGTGGCTTGGGAGTTTGTTACTAAACTGAAGCATGCAGGGGGTTTGGGCTTAAGGAAGGCTGAAGTTATGAATAAAGCCTTGATATCTAAGATTGGATGGAGGCTACATCATGATACTGAGTCTCTTTGGGCACGAGCCTTTCGCGCTAAGTATAAGATGTATGTGAATCATGGACATTTAAATTGGCTTGATAGAAAGAATGGTTCTGCATTATACCGAAGTGTTTGTGTGGGTTTGAAGGAAGTGATTATTCTCGGTCAAAGTTGGGCTGTTGGTAATGGTAAAACTGTCTCTTTTTGGTATGACAGATGGTTGTATAGCTTTCCTTTGATTGAAATGGCCATAGTTGAGATACCGGCAGAGTGTTTATATTGTTCGGTCTGGGGGATGTGGAACCCGGCTACTGGTTGGCGACTGAATATTTTGAGTTCGTTGTTGCCTGAGGAGGTGCTCCTTAAACTGAATTCGGTGGTGATAGATAACGTGACAGGGGCATCGGATTCGGTCTCATGGTTGGGAAAAAGTGATGGTTCCTTCTCTGTGGCTTCAGCGTACAAGTTGTTGACGTATGATTCTGAGCCACTGGCGGATCTTTTTGTGTTCTTTAATCATGTATGGGGTGTTGTTGTGCAGGAACGAGTTAAGATGTTTCTCTGGTTAGTTGTACGCCAAGTGGTAATGACAAATAAAGAGAGAATAAGAAGGGGAATGAGCACTACAAGTGTTTGTGAGTTATGCAAAGGTGCAGAAGAATCTATTATACATGTTCTTAGAGATTGCCCATCAATGAAAGGGATATGGAATAAGCTAGTACCGGTTTCGAAACAATATGATTTCTTTCGAATGCATTTCCTAGAATGGATGTTTGATAACTTGAAACCTGGAACTTGGGCTACTTTGTTTTCTTTAGGAGTTTGGTGGGCGTGGAAGTGGAGATGTGGTTATGTTTTTGGTGATATAGGGAAGTGTCGGGATAGAGTGAAGTTCTTAAAGGAGTTGGAGGCTGAACATCAGAAGGGGTATGAAAAGCTGACGAGATCCCATAATCGAAGACTTTCTTCCCGACTTTTGATTGGTTGGGCTAAACCGGAGGAAGGGTGGGTAAAGGTTAATTCCGACGGTTCGGTTAGGGGACCCAAGAGGGCTGGCTTCGGCGGGTGGAGTTCTGAGAGACGGCAATAGGGTTTGGTGTGGTGGTTTTGCCATACATATAGGTATATGTTCGATACCTTTAGCTGAACTCTGGGGGTGTACTATGGTTTATGGATCGCTTGGGAGCAGGGTTGTCGGCAGGTGATTGTGGAAGTTGATTCGAAGCTAGTGGTGGATTTTTTGACTTCAGGAGTTAGGGATTCCCATCCATTGACATTCCTGGTACGTCTGTGCCAAGGCTTTATTAGGAAAGACTGGATAGTCAGAGTGGTTCATATTTTTAGGGAGGCTAGTCGAGTAGCAGATAGTTTAGCAAACCATGCTTTTTCTTTATCTCTAGGTTATCATAGTTTTGAGTCCCCACCGACTGAAGTCCGGAGTACGTATGAGGATGATTTAGCTGGAACTGCGTTTCCAAGAAATGTTATTAGTTGATTTATTATTCTTTATTTTTAATAAAACTTAGGGAGAATTCTCTAGTTTTTTTATAATAAAAAAAAAAGGAGAAATAGTAAAAACAAGATATTAAGCCACATGGGTATGAGCCAACGATCGAAAAGGTCAACTAACATTTATTTTTAAAACAATAAAATAGGGAAAGTTAAGTTTATTAGTTATAAAATTTCTATACCAAATCCATACCACCAATTTCAACTCCCATCGAACCACTCTCTTATTTAGATCTTCATATATTATTTTCATTGGAAGATTGTTTTAAATTTTAAACGCTATTAGGTAAAAACATACTGATTTTTCCATGGATTTTCCATTTTGGTTAAATACTTTTATGAATATATTATTGTAATCCGTTAAAGATATAATAAAAAAAGTAGAAAAAATGAATATAAATTTTGGATACAAGCCGCAATGAGCCATTGACGTTCAATAATTTGGTATTTTGTGTGTTTTAATTTTTTAATTTTTTTTCTGTCACATATAGTGAGAAGAACACATTTCATATATCCTTATATTTACTTTCTTGGCGAACTAATTCCATTTGATTAGTAGTTAATTACACACCCAAGCCTTAATATTAGATTGTTAGTTTTCATGTCTTTAAGTATTTATTAATTAACGTCAATAATACACTAAAATTTACTCATTTGGTTTTAAAATATAGGATGTTTTGGAAAATTGTTTTTATTTTCAAATATGGAATGTTCTCATGCAAATTTTAGAACTATTAAATACTTTACAACAGATTATAATATATATTATTGAATATTGTTGTTGATAGATTGAATTACTTTTACTCGGATATTAAATTATATACTTTTAAGAGTTAACAAAAAAAAACATTTCATAATCTTTGTGTTTTTTTATAAAACACTTAAAAAGAGACATTATTTGATTAGCATAACATATACTTATTGTTTGATTTCGATCACTATTTTCAATCAACAAAATTGGTTCGAAATTTTTTTTTTTGGACTAATTTCCGATAAATTTTTGATAAAATTATAAATTATAGAAAATTAGTTGCAAATTTTAAACTATTTTTTACTCGACCAATTAATTTTTGTACATTATTTCAAAAATTAGTCAAAAAGAGTGAGAATTATGACTTATTAGGATAATTGTGTTTGTGTTAATTACCTCTTTTTTTGTCAAACTTGTTTACCTCTAATTAACTGTCACAACTTATTCCATAGTTACACATAGTTAAACAAAAGAAATTAAATAAACAGAGTGATAAAATATTTAATTATTTTTAATTTTCATGATTTATAATCAAATAATTAGAGGATCCTAGTACCAAATTAGTTTCAGTGGGTAAACCAAATCAACTAAATCCATTGTCAACTTTTTCTTCTGTTTTTTTTTCTCCCTCCTATGACTCTTAAACCTAATATTAGTTCCACTTTTAGTAAAATATATTAAAATTTGTCAAATTGCTAACGAATTCACAATAAACTTTATGTTATTTCTCACTTAGTGTGTATAAATACTACTCCTTCTTCTTCTTCTAAACTCACACTACAAAAGCTTTACATTAAAGCATTAATGGAGTCTCTTAGGCGATTTTTCTTTCTATCATTAATCGTCCTTCTTGGTTACTTCACTTTTCTTGCATCAGCTGAACTTCATGTCCGTGAATTTGTGGTAAGTAGCTAATCTTGTTACATTATAATCAGAGCCGGTCTTGAGGCCAAGCATACCAAGTACGGGCTTGTGGCCCATTTTTATTTTCAAAATTTTAGTTCAAGAACCTACCCATTTTTAAAAAAATTGTTTAAGAATCAGCCAGTTTGTTTATTTTAGATTGTAGCTTTTAAAATCTCAAGATCAGTCCTGATTATAGTTTGTTTATATTAGGGTTAAACAAATCGGAAACAAAAAACCAGCCCGCACCAAACATAAATTATTTTACAAATCGTTAGGTTTAATTATTTGAGAAACTGAAAACCAAACCAAAATCGACTTTGGTTAACCGAAAAAAACTGAAACCAAATAAATTGAAAATATAGAAAATTTTGTACTTGTGTGGTTATATGTATGTGTGAATGATATATATATATATATTAGATATTAAACAAGTATACATCAAATAAATTATTATACGTGTACATTTTAGGGACTTTTAAATGAAAACCCAGATCGAAACCATAATAGAAAACTAAAATTGAACCGAAACAAAATTGTATTTCCAATGGGTTCAAATGGTTTAAATTTTTAGAAAACCAAAAAACCCGAACCATATCCGTTCGTAAACCGGAATGCTCACCCCTATTCTATATGGTTTTGTATTAATGAATGTGTCCTTTCTCTATGGCAATGTCTTTAAGATCGAGCCAAGACCAGTGAAGAGGCTGTGCAGAACTCACCAAAGTATTACCGTAAACGGTCAGTTCCCTGGTCCAACGCTTGAGGTCAGGAATGGTGACTCACTAGCAATCACTGTCATTAACAAAGCTCGTTACAACATTAGTATGCACTGGTAATTAAATAGATTCTAACATATTAATATCAACAAAAATATATGTTATGTCCTAATCTACTCTGTTTTGGGGACAGGCATGGAATCAGACAGTTGCGGAACCCGTGGGCCGATGGTCCAGAGTACATAACACAATGTCCGATTCGTCCCGGACAAAGCTATACTTATAGATTCACAATAGAAGACCAAGAAGGTACACTTTGGTGGCATGCTCATAGCCGGTGGCTTAGAGCCACCGTCTATGGAGCTCTCATTATTTACCCTCGGCTAGGTTCTCCTTATCCTTTTTCTATGCCCAAACGTGACATACCAATTCTTCTAGGTAACAATTTTATAACTTATAACCATTTCAAATTGTATTTAAGTTTTATAACCACAAATAGTATTTAAGTATTTTGTGATGGGAAAATAGGGGAATGGTGGGATAGAAACCCAATGGATGTTTTGAGACAAGCTCAATTCACAGGGGCAGCAGCTAATGTTTCAGATGCTTATACAATCAATGGTCAGCCAGGTGATCTTTATCGATGCTCGCGGTCAGGGACCGTTCGTTTTCCGATTTTCCCTGGAGAGACGGTCCAACTCCGAGTGATCAATGCTGGAATGAACCAAGAGCTCTTCTTCGCAGTCGCTAACCACCAACTTACAGTTGTCGAAACCGATTCGGCTTACACGAAACCATTCACCACAAGTGTTATTATGATCGGTCCGGGTCAAACTACTAACGTTCTCCTCACGGCAAACCAGCGACCTGGTCGTTACTATATGGCCGCTCGTGCCTACAACAGCGCAAACGCTCCTTTCGACAATACAACAACTACCGCTATCTTTGAATATGTTAACGCTCCAAATAGACGTGGTCGTGGTCGCGGTCGCGGTCAGATCGCTCCAATTTTCCCAGTTCTTCCAGGATTTAACGATACCGCAACCGCGACCGCTTTTACAAACCGTCTCCGGTACTGGAAACGAGCTCCAGTACCACTTCAAGTTGACGAAAACCTCTTTTTCACTGTCGGGTTAGGACTAATCAACTGCACCAATCCGAATAGTCCTCGTTGCCAGGGTCCTAACGGAACTCGGTTTGCAGCTAGTATAAATAATGAATCATTCGTGCTACCACGAAGAAACTCAGTAATGCAAGCTTATTACCAAGGCACACCCGGAATATTTACGACGGATTTCCCACGAATTCCACCGGTACAATTCGATTACACCGGTAACGTTAGCCGCGGGTTATGGCAACCCATAAAAGGAACCAAAGCTTACAAACTCAAGTACAAAGCTAATGTTCAAATAATATTACAAGGCACAAGTATTGTAACAATTGAAAATCATCCTATGCATTTGCATGGGTACCAATTCTACGTTGTCGGGTCTGGTTTCGGGAATTTCGACCCGAAACGAGACCCGGCTAGGTTTAACTTGTTTGATCCACCAGAGAGAAACACTATTGGAACACCTCCAGGTGGTTGGGTTGCAATTCGGTTCGTTGCTGATAATCCAGGAGCATGGTTTATGCATTGTCACTTAGATTCACATTTGGGATGGGGTTTGGCTATGGTTTTCTTAGTTGAAAACGGACGAGGACAGTTACAATCAGTGCAAGCTCCACCATTGGATCTTCCAAGATGCTAATGAATCTTTTTAAAAATGTTTGGATATTTGGATTTTGTTTAAATTATATTATTGAAAGTTGTTGGGTTTTGATGTACTTTTGTTATTTTCGTCGTAATACGGCAATTCAGTGTTTTGATATTTTTTTCCAATTTAAAAAAGTTATCAAATAGTATAAAACATTGTGTTTAATGCTCTCTCTAGCCTTTATAAAAGTGTGTTTAGAGACCAAAAAAAATTAAAATTAAAAAATGGATGAGCTCAGAGGGTAGCGAGGTTTATATCAGATCCGAAGAATCATCACCACAGCTCAAGATAATTTCATCATAGCTCATCAACAAACTTGCACCAGTTTGGAATCGAACCCAGGTCTCTCCTGATTTCATGAAATTAATTTACCACTAGACCACTGGTGCTACATTGAACATCTTCTTCAGTTATATTTTATTTAACTAATGCTAGTTGGGGTCAAAAATACCTGTTAAACTCTTTTTTCTTCTTCCAAATATAAAGTCAATTTTAAGAATTTAATTTTTTGGATTTGGTTCCCCAAATAAAGTTTAGAATTTAGTTTTAAAGAGAGTCTAGAGTTTGGTTTTGAGGGGTTTAAGATTCATAATTAAAATTTTAAAGCTATTTCAAATTTGTGATATTTTTGGAACAAAAACAATTTTGTAGTTTTTTGGAACGTAAGAGTGTGCGGTATTTTTTAAATACATTCAATTTTGTGATATTTTTGAAAATGCCCTTTATTAAAATACTATCTAAAAAATTAATTAGATTATCTTTATATAACGGAAGATTCTCAAAATACCACAAAAACTAAGTATATTCCAAAAATATTATACAATCTCAAATTATTCCAAACAATACCACAAATTTTTTAAAAAACTCGAAAACTTCAAATTTAAACTCATAACCAAACTCCACCCCCCCTTCAAACTAAACCATAAACTCTATTTAGTGAATTCAAACCCAAAAATTAAATTTTAAACCCTTAAAACTCAATTGTATATTTGTTGTATTTTTGTAACAAACATATTTTGATGATATTTTTTGAAGTACTCAGAGTGTGTAGTATTTTTGAAATATAAACTTCTTTTTTAGGATAGAATTTAGAAAAAATTATAATGAATACCATAAATTTTAGTCACATTATGAAAATACCATATTAACATGTTTTAGCAAAACTGCCATATTTCACATCAAAATGGTTTACTCTATTACCTCTTGACTTTTTTAATGGTTAAGCAAAATAAAATAAATAAAAATATTTAAAAGTTTTGAAAAAGCAACTGACAGCTTTTGTTTTTTCTTCTCTCTAAACATTTTTCATCTCCCTTCCTCAACATCTCTCTTTCTCAACATTTGCAAATTTTTTTTCCCTTGTCTCCAGTAACTATTTTAATTTATGATTTCATCAAAGAAATTTCGAAGATCTTATTACTTAATAAGATTATGTCCACCAAATCATCACATACTCTCGATGATTCTGTCCACAAGATACAATGTAAATTGTCCACCAAGTCATCAGATCTCGTTCCCGATTATGTCCACCAGAGGTTAAAATAAGATTATGTCCACGAGAGTTCATTGAAAACTCCGTCTGAAAGTGTACCATCACAAAAGATATTGTCCACCAGACTCGTCGCAAGTCTTCCACCAAATCATCAGATACTCTCGATGGCTCTGTCCATAAGACATGATGCTGATTGTCCACCAAATCATCGAGTCACGTTCCCGATTATGTCCACCAGAGGGTAAGAGAAGATTATGTCCACCAGAGTTCATCGAAAACTTCGTCTGAAAGTGTTCTCATCACAAAAGATCTTGTCTACCAGATTCGTCGCAAGTCGTCCATGAAATCATCAGATACTCTCGATGATTCTCTCCTCAAGACACGATGCAAATTGTTCAACGAATCATTAGATACCATTCCCGCTCATGTCCACCAGACACGCAACAAATCTAATGGACAATCAACAGAAAATGTGCTCCAACAAAAATCATTAATGGCCATTGCCATATTTTAGCTTATTTAATTAAAATTACAAATTTAATGTTGTTGCACACAATTCTCACTTTTTGGAGAAGGAAAGTGAAGGATACAATCGTATTTTTTCTCATACCACAAATAGAATGATTATGGTATTTGTTATAAGAATAAGAGAACATGGTATTTTATACAAAAAAAAATATGGAAAATATGGTAGATTGTGTAAAAATCTCTAGAATTTATCATATATAAATAAATATAAATTTTTATAAAATTAATTCAAATTCATAAAATTTTTTAATTAAATAATATAATTTTAAATAAAATATATATTATTTAATACTAAATAATTTATAGTTATAATTTAAAAAATTTTATATGTATTTACTATAAAAGTTAAAAATATAACATATTTACCTAGATAATTCACAATATTTTATTTTCATATATAATCATATTTTTAAAAATAAAATATTTATGTGAGAGCGGAAATCGCCTCACACCAAAATATTAATAAAACTCAAAGAAAATCGAAAAATAGTATTTATTGCTTTATGAATTTCTCTCTGAAAGTTACAAGATAGTTTCTCAAGAATGTTA
>OVBE01011366.1:0-14217 GCA_900406425.1 Iberis pinnata
TATATATATATATATAAGAGTATTAAATTAGAAATATATTTGTACAAAAGATTTAACCAAGAATTTTAAAGAGCCCAAAAGAAATTAAAAGGTGTATCTATACTAGCAATGATGTTAAAAACTTTGAATCTAATATCTCTTGGTTTACAAACCAATTGATATCGATCTTGGCATGAAATTTTTTAGTCGAAGTCAACATTGATATGAATATTTGCATTAAACAATTAAAAGTTTAAAGAAAAAAAGAAAGACAATAGAATGTATTTTAAAAAGAGGTTAAAATCAAACATACCTTTTTGAAGAAAAAGGATTTTTTTCTCGGTGAACATTATGTTTTGATTTTAGATTTATAAAGTGTTATTAAACAAAACATTTTTGGAGTAGGAAAAATAAAATAAAAAGATATGGAAATATCTTTAAGTCAAAAATAAAAAAATAGCTAAGATTTAGATATAATTTTTTTTGGTTAAATTTTTAGTTATTTCCTTAATTTTTAAAATATTAATTTGAAACTAATTTAAACTTGAAATATAATCACGTGAAGATTTAGATAGGTTTGTAAATTTTTTTGGCCTAAAAATAGTTTAATTATGTCAACGTAAAAAAAAAGTTGTGACGTTAAAAAAAAAGTGGCCTAAAAAATAGACTTTTAAGTGGCCTAGGCAATAGCCCATAAAAACTATGAAGAGGCAAGACCTTGCGCAAGAAAATCGGTTCACTTATTATACTCTTGTCGTTGGTAACTTGTGATGTGTGATCGTTTATGGGCTAAATTTGCCAATTCACCAGCAAATGTTGGTCATACAGGAGGTTGATCCACCGAAATTGCAATAAAAATGGAACATCGCATACCGTTATGAATTAGACAATACAAAGTCCATAAGAGGCTTAAAAGTTCAACATGTAGAGGTGAAGTACCACATCTTGTTCCTCACAAACTTAATAGGTTTATTTTGTCAGTGAAAACTTGCAAAACTCATCCCAATCCATTCAACCGGTCATCATGTTTTTATGAACCATCAAAATAGCAAACGGTAAATGATGTCAAGAGGAAGTGTGAATAGTCAGTCATGATAGTAGCGGTCGACGTAACCATATTCCTCTGTATATTTTGCGATGCGTAAGCTAAGGACCACATTCTAGCTTCATACATGGAAATGGATAAGATATTCTTAGGATCTCATTGCATGTTATTGAAAACCATATCATTTCGTGCTTTTCAAATATACCATGTTATCTAGAGATATTCATGAATATCTCGTTTCACGACCTAATAGTTCATCTGAAAGTTGAAGAGATGATCAATATTTTCGTAGATTTTCCCAAAAGAAACACCTCACCTTCATGAGGTGTTGGAACATATGAAAACACCCAAAACACTTAAGAACATATGGACAAATAAAGAGTACATGATTTACGGTTTCACTTGCTCACTATAACGGTGGCAGTACCAATATATATGTTCATATCAATAAGTATTATATTTCGCAACTATATAAGATCAAATTTTAATAGAAAAATATATACAACATAGACATTTAACCACTTAATACCTATTTAATTGATGTAGAGTGAATTGATGATATATTGTGGAACTATTGTAAGTTTTTAAGTTTGCATATTGTAACAAATAAAAAAATATGACACAAGTGGATGAAAAGAAAAAGAATAATTACTATTGGATCAAGATCTATAATCAATCTTTGTAATATTAAGTTTTATAATTATACAGAATTTTGTTGAGTATAGGTTAACATAAGTTGGGCCTTCTCTATATTATCTGGGCCTTCGACAAACAGAAAGCATATTTGTTCTTTGGGCTCGAGGTGCACAAAAGGCCTAGGAACATTTGAGCTTAGTTAGTTATTATTCTGTTAATGAATATAACAAAGTAATAACAGAGCACTTATATAACTTGAGCTTCATTTTCTTCGTCAGAGATATAGTGAGATTCGAAGTTGCAGAGAACAAGTCTTGGAGGTTCCTGAAACAAGAGAAGTCAAGAATAGACTAGTAAAAAGCTTTCTTATCAGTTCTTGTTAGAGTTTATAGGATTACTTATCTTTCTTGCATAGATTCAATCTGAAGTAAATCCTCTTTGTAATCGAATTGAATCCCGAGACTTGTGTGACTTTCTAATCTAGTAAGAGGCAGTTGAGAGGGTACAATACCCTCTCCCGAGACGTAGAGCAAACGTTCGAACTCGGTGAACAAGTTCTTGGTGTTTTGTCAAGTTGCATATCGAGTTAACATCGATCCAAGTAGAGTAAAAACTCAAGTTCATCAAGGTCTAAAAATGTACAAATATAACTCCGATGAAAAAAGTATACATTAAATCAATACCATCTTTCTCACCAAATCGAATTATAATCACACAAAAAGAACCAGACAAAGTGGTGGGTTTGATATATCGATGTATCAAAGACATAAATTTGGGAAATTGACTAATCAATACCTACAAGATCCGATGACATTTATTTACTCATAATCTTCTCACTTCTCCACTCATTCTCCACTCATTTGTTTGTCCAAATGTTCCTCCACGTTATCTTTTTGGAACAGTGACTTAAGTGGGCCTTTGGAATTTATGGGTCCAATTTATTTTGGCCCACAACCATGTGATCCATCTTTTAATTTTGCCTTTATAATTTTATTTTGTAAATAATTCATAATACATTCGTTATCACTTTGTACTACTTGACAAGATATATGCACTTAAGAGACCTTTCACGTATAAAGGAAGAATAAAAAAACAAGAGATCTTTCCTAGATAAATCCATGAATGGATAGAAGTAAATAAAATATGTGGCAAGAATTTTAGATAATGTATCAAATTATTAATTTATATAAATGAAAATGAAAATGAAAATGAAAAATAAAAAAGGTATAAAGCGGTTACGCCAAACGTGGAAAACTACCACAGAATCAAACAAAAAGAGAGAAACAGAAACAAAATAAAAAAAAAAAGGAAATGTCATTTTTTGTTTGTTATTGCATGTATTTATTTATTATATATTATGTTTATTGTAGATATGAAAAGTGTATAGAGTCCCATGATTATAAACTTTCTTGAAGAACAACAAAATAAAAGAAACAAGAAATATCAAAAGCATTTGGAGGAGAACATGGAAGATACCCCACTAAACCACATACAATCTCTTCAGCTAAATATCATCCTTATATATTCACTCAATCTTATCCCTCTTTTTAGGTTTTAAGCCATATTTTCATATGAACTAAAGGAGTTGTATTTTTTGCGCAAATCTTTTCACAATTTACAAATTTTGCAACGTCAATGGATTCAAAATATATAAATCAACCAGAGCTAGAACTAAAAAATTCATAGTTATAAGTTTCGCCAGTTAAGTTTAAATTTCAGCCACCGTCAATTAAATTTAATTAATTTCAACGGCCCTTCTAATACCCTCAGAAAAATATAAATCAATCTATTTGTTAAGAATGTTTTCGATAGAAATTGTTTAATTTTTTTATTGGCACTTTGATATCATATTGATTGGTAAATTTATATTTTGGATTTACGTGATCAATTAAAAATTATATTAGGTGAAAACAAACTATACTATTATTCAAATATAATATATCAAATAGTTAACATACGAGCTATGGATTTTTTGAATTTTAAGATCACTAATCTACATATACTAAATTTTTCAGTTTAAAAATTTGATAATTCCAGCTCGAGAAAGGCGGGACAGTTGTAGTGTGGGCGCGAGAACTGCATGCACGGTGAGTCCCCGCTAAACCGGGTCGGATGGTGGTTCAAGCTCGTTATTACTTATGCCGAAAAACTACCCTTCGCCACCGACACCGCTCGAGGAGATCTCTTACATGTTTCGTTCTTCCACTCAAACTATGTTCTCGTTGTCGGCGGTGATGACGGTGGAGTGTCATCGCCGCTTCGGAGGTGTCGCTGGCTCACTGGGTGGCTCCGGTGAGATTCGCAGTAGAGACGACGCCTTTTTGGATCTAAGATTTTTCTAGATTTTTTTAGGGTTTTTCTGATTTAAGTTCTCGACCTGGTTTTTAGATTAAAAAAACCTAATTTTCCAAGCCCGTTAAGAATTTGTTACAGGCTCTTTGTTTTGCTGTTTTGGGTCTAAAATGTAAAAAACTCACATCTAGGTTTATATAATTAAAACCTTTATCAAAAAGAAAAAAAATTGATAATTCATACATAATAACATGAAAATTAGCAAGATACAAATTGTAAAACGATACAAATCGTATCATTGTTTTTTCAATCGTATCATTCATGTTACACGAAAAGGCAAAATATTGGCAAGGCTACATATCTTGTAATGTTATAGAACAAGTAATACAATTAATACTACTTCTAAAATCACTATAACACTTCGACATTACTAATACAAACTATAATGTTTCATGGTCTTGATCATATATTATGTAATATGTATGCATACTTATCCTATGCATACTTCTCCTGATAATTTTGGTCTAAGAGATTAAGACGTTTATATATTTAGTTTGAAGTAAATAATAATATTAAAAGGGAAAAAACAGACAAGAAACATTTATATGTTTGGTGGTTAAAACATAGAACAACAAGAGTCATGTATCACGAGGTTTTGTTAGAAAGAGAAGAAACATTCTAACTTTCTGTCTAGTTGGCTGATTATTTATTATAATTTCTTTTCTTTTCTGAAATTATACTTCATTTGCTTTAGAAAATTAGCTTTCACGTGATCTTTCACCACTAATATATTTTTGAGACAATTAGATAAAAGAGATTTTTTCTTTATGTATGTGAAATTAAATTTTTATAACACATGTAAAACTAAACATTTTTAAAAATTTAGGTCTTTTTTACCCTTTATAATTTTTCTAAACTATTTATTTAAAAGGATTTCATTCTTTTATAGAAAATGATTGTTCTGGCCTGGAACGGTCGTTCCAAAACGTCTCAGAATGTTTCTGAAACATTTTGGAACGACCGTTATGGCCTGAAACGGTCGTTCCACAATGTTCTGTAAGCAACTGAAACATTTTGGAACGATCGTTCTAGGCCAGAACAGTCGTTCCATAATGTCCCACGAAGTTTCTAAAATATTTTAGAACGACCGTTCTAGCCTGGAACAATCGTTCCAAAATGTCTCAGGAAGTTCTTAAAATATTTTAAAACGATCATTTTGGCTTGGAGCAGCCGTTTTGGAATGTTCAGTAGAGTTTCTGAAATATTTTGGAACAACCGTCCCAAAATGTCCCATGAAGTTTCTGAAACATTTTGGAACGACCGTTCTGGCATGGAACAGTCGTTCCAAAATGTCCCATGAAGTTTCTGAAACATTTTGGAACGACCGTTCTGGCCTAGAATGGTAGTTTCAGAATGTTTCGTAGAGTTTTTGAAACAATCGTTCCAGGCCGGAACGATCGTTCCAAAATGTTCAAGGAAGTTTTCGGTTTTGCTTAGAAATGTAGGTGAATTACGTTATACTTTTGAGTTAAATAAGATTATAAAAACCATATATATAAAACCATAGTATAATATACGAAAAATTAAAAAAAAACCAACAAAAAAATTTATTAAACACAAAATAATAATTTTTTTGCGATTCTCCCAAACAACTACGAAACATTTAGAAATATCCAGACATATTCATCAAGTGTTGTTGTTGTCTGTTCTAAAAGTTATTGATATGATATGCAATTCAAAGAAAGAAAATAAGACAACGACACTGGATTAAAAGTAAACAAAGTTTTACATAACAATATAATGTATATGATCATATTGTTATATCGCATGTTGCTTTGTTATGTCCTTCATTACCACACGACTGCATTTATGCATTTTCGAATCTTGTGAACCCTGAGATGATCTTATCTTGTCTTCAACTGTTTCAAAACGTCGTTTCCTACGCCTACCAGGGCCTCTACGTGTTTTAGACGGCAATATTTGATCCAACTCAACAATTTGTGGGACATACCATTCATGTTCGGGAACTAAGATTGGTTTGATGACTTTCTCATAAGTTGTTCTCCATGCATATGTAGTATAAACAACATCAATGATAGTGTGAAGTTCCATCCCTATTGAAAAGCTGCTTTAATGGCATGTTTGCAGGAAATTTTTCCTAAATCAAACTTCTTACATGAACAAGTTTTTTTCCAAATCAACCACGTAATTATTCTCATCTCCCATAATCTCAAATATGTTGTTGCTAGACGTAAAAGCAATCAATTTCTTTGCTTTCTCTATTCTTCCTACTGCAATCGTTAAAGGATACTTATATTTTGTATTTGCTGCTCTGTGCTAAAAGAACCAACTTATCAACTTTTAATAATATTGTCTAGTAAAGGTATCAATGGATACTCTCTAGGTGATCTCAGTGTCGAATTTATTGATTCATCATGATTAGTGGTCCTAATGTCAAACCGATATCCAGGAAAATGACACTCAACCTATTTTCTTACGTCAGCTCTCTCTAGATATTTTCCAATAAGCGGATTGATGCTATAAATCTTATTGTATTTCTCATCAAAATCGGCAATCCTAAACATTTTCGAAGCCTTTGCAACCAAGTTGACCAACCCCTGAGCCTTGAAATAAGTAACCACATTATTGAGCAAGTGGTGGATACAAATTACATGGTTAGACAGTGGATAAATCTTACAAAGTGACTTAGCAATGGAGACATGTTTGTCAAACAAAAAAGCCAACTCTTTCCCATCTGCTATAACACTTTTTTAATTTCATCAAAAACTACTGCCACGAGCGATCGTTCTCTGAATCAACAATCCCAAACGCAATTGGATACAAATGAGAGTTACCGTCAATAGCTGTCGCAACAAGCAATACTCCTTTATATCTGCTCTTCAAAAAGGTCCCATCAACTAGAATAACCTTTCAAATTGCCTTGTAAAACCATCTAACACTTTGACCAAAAGAAATAAATAAACATATGAATCTACCACCCTCATCTAACTTGTAATTAGTATACGTGTATGGATTATCTTCTTTAAGCAGATTCAAGTATTTTGGTATTTAATTGAAACTCTTATCTGGCATACTTTTAAAAATGTTAACACCATACTCACGGGCTTCCCATACTTTGGAATAAGAAAGCTCAACTTCATGGTCTGTACGTAATATATTAATGATGTCATTTGGCTTGGGTCCTTCCTTTGATCCTTCATATTTTTTCATAATAATATGGCTAATTGTTTTGGATGAAGCCATCCTAGAGAATTTGCTTTTCTTTGAAGGAACACATGTATGTTCAACAACATACTTGTTGATTCAAAAATATGATGATCCAGCTAGACACTCTGCACTAATTCTCCAATTGCTAAATTGATCTTTGCACCGTAAACACCAAAAAAGAGTACTAGATTTTGAAACTCTATAATCAAAGTTATACTTCATAGGGCATATCTCCATTGTCTTTATCAAGTCTTCCTTGTTTTTGAAAAGTTGATCCTTTTTTACATAATCAACCACTCCAATCTTTTGATTTTCACAAACAACAAATTCGAACATCAACTGATTATCACCACCAACTTCAACATTAAGAGGATATCTTTTCAATTAATCATTCAATCTATAGTTACTTGCAACTTCTCTTGGTAATTAGGGCTTATTGTTAGCTGATATTACTCGGTTATAATGCATAATAATGGGTATTTACGTATGTTATTCTGCATTATTCTGAGCGTTTTCCTTGCAAATTTGGTATATTATCAGGATTATAAGTGTTCGGATCATTTTGGAGAAAATGATGCATTTCAGAGCAAATCAGAAGAACTCGCCAAGTTGCAGAACGAAAAGATCGATCGTGCACCTTTAAGATCGATCGAGCGAGTACATCACCAAAGGAATGCACGATCGGGCGTCACTGCCTGATCGGACATTTTCTCCTGGAAAGTTTCGGAATAAGAGATCGATCGTGCACTTTTCAGATCGATCGAGCAGATTTTGAAAGAGATCGTTCGATCCCTAGGGAGATCGGTCGATCCCTTTGCCCGAGAAGAATTAAAAGAATTCCAAATTTTGCATTCAAGTCCTCAAGCCTATCTTGTTTTCACATTTTTAGTTTATTTTACTTTTTACACTATAAAAGCCTTTTGGCGTAGGTTTTATTTTACACACTTTTACAACTTTTGAGCTTTTTCATGAGGGAGAAGAGATTTCTAAACCTTGTATTTGGAGAAGAATTTCTGGACACTTTTTTAATATATCTATACTTAATTTATGATGTGTTCTTCTTTGATATTGAATTGTTCTTGCTTTGCGATGTATGAGTACTTCACTAGTTAGGTGATAACACGCTTTAAACGTATTTGTGAGATCAATTCCATATCCACACAACGTTATCATGTCATTGTAGTATAGATAAGGTGTCAATCCAAATGGGTTTGATGCTATCATTCAGGATGTAAATGGAACTACTAATTCAAGCTAAATATAAAAATGGGGTTTTACTAACAATTCCTAAACAAAAAAAATATGCAGAAAACAAAAACTGGAAACTGGAAACAAGTACTAACGTGCATTGGCAGATACTAAGCATGAACAGCAGGAAAGTAAAATGGGTAAAGATGCAATCAAGTGGAAAGCAGTTCCTGAGGACAAGGGTAATTGACTAGAGATCCTTTCTGAACTACCTAAGCACCTAACATACCTCAAACAATGAGCTAACCCCTAGACAACAAATTCATATGCAACCAAGTTCAATGTCTTGGTAAATGGTTTCAAACCAAACAATCACCATACCTAACTCTCGTTAACGGTACATTACTAAGCAGGAATGATGAACCAATCTACTAAAGCCAATAAGCACCTTAAACATCTAATCTCTTAGGCTAGGATGTGCAAATATCTGAAATCACCATCTTCAGGTATTTCATTGAACATATTCTGGGTGCTGAAATACTTAATATCAAATTTCAGTTGATTCGAAAGAAATCAGCATGAAGAGCAATGAAACAGAAGGGATCTAGATGCAAATCAACTTAGGCACTTATGAAGAACAAGACATCAACACTAGTTTACTCCATCCTCAGGAACCTAAGGTAACTACTTACTACGCATGTTTGGTGCAAAATCATTAAAACATGAAAGCATAGCTACTAAGAAAGCGTGAAGACCAAAAGTCAAAGATGATGAAAACCAAGAACACTAACCCATAAAAACAGAGTATCAATGAAACAGTAACAAAAACAGAGAAAGTAATCAAGGTAAAAACACGATTAAAAGCATAAAAACGTAGATCAACATGCACCAGATAGTTCACAGCCATAATCTAAGCATGAAAATGAAGAAAACAAAAGATAAACATAAACTTAATCAAAATCTGGGTTTAGAACATGAAGAACATCAAGAACAAAGTAGAGAGAAAATAAAACCTAAGACAAAAGCTAAAAATGGCAAAAATAATGTTTTTTGAAATGGAGGTGTTTTAGGGCTATTATAGTGTTTGAGAAAAGCCCAAAAATGCATAAAAGACAAAACGTAATGATTAAATTGGGTTTTGGGTCTGGTTCATCCTTGAATCGAGTTGGTCGGTTTGGAGTTTCTTGGGCTCGAGCTGGAGGTCGAGGTATAGAATAAGATAATCGAGCCAGGACAAGGGCGTGATCGAGGTGACTTGTTGCTCGTGATCAAGCCACTTTTGATGCTAGCCGAGGCGAAAACGTTACGGTCAAGGCGTGAAAGCGTGAGCTCGAGACGTACATGAAGCGTGTGATCGATCCGATGTTCCGGTCAAGACGTGAAAGCGTGAGCTCGAAGCGTACATGGAGCATGTGATCGAGGCGAAGAGAGTTTCCTGATCGAGCCAAAGGTCTGAGACAGTTTCAAGTTCTGCACCCTTTTTCAGGTTCTGCACCAGCGTTCGAGCCAGTGATCGAGGCAGTTTCAGGTTTTGCACCCTTTTTTGAGGTTCTGCACCTACGTTCGAGGCAGTGATCGAGGCAGTGATCGAGGCAGTTTCACGTTCTTTACCTTTTTTAAGGTTCTGCACCTGCGTTCGAGCCAGTGATCGAGGTAGTTTCAGGTTTTGCACCCTTTTTCAGGTTCTGCACCCTTTTTCAGGTTTTGCACCAGCGCTCGAGCCAAATTTGCACTTATGTTCTGAAAACTCCTAAAAATTCTGAAAAATCTCCAAAATGCATATGTATGCAAGTGCTAATGCAAAACTTCCTAAAAACACAAACTTACCAATAAAGTCTATGAATGCAACATATTTATAACTGAAGGACCCTAAATTGATGCTAAATGACTTCCTAAAATCACTTAAATGCATATACATCAACTCCCCTAAATAAAATCCTTGCTTTCCCTCAAGCAAGTAATTCATAACTCTGGACGAGAGGTTTGAAAGTGGAACTCATAACCAAAATATGTTGCTAACATAGGTAATATCACTGTCGAGGTTACTAGTTCTAGAATGCAATCCTAACTCATCATACTTAATAACTTTAGCAATACTCATCACAGTTCATTACAGATCAGTTCCAACTTCCACAATGCATTCAAATTCATTTACCCCTTTAACATTCATTAAGCAGGAACCATGGATCAAGTCATGCACGTAAAATGAACTCATTTGGTTAAGGGACGGGTTAAGGGGTAAAAATGACTCCTTATGCAGTGGCTAACAATTCAGAACATGGTTTTCTCAAAAGGGAATAAGTTTTAGCAGAAGGCTAAACGTAAGAACACTTAGATGCATACAAAAACAGAATCTCATCTACCCAATGTCAATGAAACCTAAGTTTCCCTGATTTTACCCGGTAGGAGACCTTAATTCTACCTTTTTAATTTTGAAGTGATCTTATTTGTTCACGTTTTTCCATTTTTCATCTTTTCCTTAACTACTCTTAGGAGACGGTTCTTCTTATTTGATTGCTAGCGAATTTGGAGATTTCCTTATTTTAATGCCTATGGTTTCTGACCTTTTTCATTTTGCACTAACTTCTTGGGTTTTACCCTTTTTATTTCCTTGTCATTTCCTTTTCTGATTTTGCACTAATCATGCTTCTCATATCATTTTTCCCCCAAACCCTTTACTAGCACATTCTATTTCTTTTCCTTTTCCATTCCTCTCCTAAGGTTCATGACTCTACCCTTTATTATACCAGCTACCCACATCCCTTCATTCATTTTTAAACCAACCCCAATACCCATAATCAAACCCCACCTAGTCCTATCTAGTCTAAAAAGCGTGGACTAGCACTACATGAGATTTTATTCCTGTCAGTTTGAACCTAACACTTTCTACCAAGCTCATTCCATAAAAGACCTGACACTCAGTAATAAATATATGGCTTGATAGAAGGAAATCCATAATTTTAGGGAGTCTACTTAGGCTAACAAGAGTGGTAAAACGGTTGAAGATAACCCAAATATGTATATCCATTATTTCAAATCCAGCACACAAACATGATAATTAAACGTCAGTTCTAAGTTCTAATAGACAGGGAAAAATTCATATCACAACATGCTTCAGAAGACAAAGAATCATGAAAATTCACATGCTTCAGGATGCATTAGACAACTAATAACCAGAGAATTGATATTATCTAAGAAAACAACATACTAACCAGGTTACTAATTTCCTATGCAAGTGCAGACAACCTAAATACAACTACATGAACACTCAGTTTTTGAAAACTATTTTCGAAAAAAATTCATTTTTTTGTATGCCTTAGATGCAAAATTGTAATAAGAAAACAAGTAAACATGATCATTACCCCTAAACACTCCCCCAAACTTAAATTACACAGTCCCTTGTGTAATAAAATTTCGAAGAAGAGTTTAGGACCAAAACGCAGAAACAAAAAAGAAATATGATATGGTATAAACAATGAAAAGGGTTTGGAGTGGTACTGTTTTCAGGTTGAGTTGAAGAAGAGTGGCTGAAGTGGAGATCGAGGTGATGTGTCATCCTTGTCCTTGGCTCGATATGGAAACATTTTGGGTTCGCCTATGACTTCCTCAAGGTGACTATGCTCTCCTCTTTTTAACAACATTCATCCATAATATTGATCAAGGGTACCTGAAACACCCAAAACAAAGCAAAAACTTAAATGATTGGACTGTGTAAAGGTGTAAGAGAAGCAGTGGGAAAATGGGAAGACAAGATGAAGTGATGTTTTGGAAGCTTGGCTCGAATTTAGCATTGTTTGGCTTGATCACACTTGATGCGGCTCGATCACGCGGTTGATGCGCGTTGTTGATCTGGGTTGATCGTTCGGCTCGATGACATTGGTAATGGCTTAATCGAGTGATTCTGCGGTTCGAACAAATTTTCATGGCTCGATAGAGTGGCTCGATCGGATGCTTTTTGTGGATCGATCATGTGATGTCTGTGGCTCTATCGTTCGGCTCAGTCACTTCAACTCCGACTCGGACATTTCTCTTTACCAATTTTCGAAGACATGACCTCAAAGTACCTAAAACACCAAAATGAAATAAAAACTTAAATGCATCAAAAGAAAGACTAAACATAAACTTGAAAATTTTATATGTACACAGATAAACATGAGACTTCCTCCCAAGTGAACTTGTTTAAAGTCACTAAGCTCGACTTGCTGTTTTAATTTTATTGACCCTAAGACGGTTACCCAAGGAGAACCGAGGTCATTTCACCATGTTTTCTTCCTAGATGTATCCAACCACCATTTTTGGGTTGGTTTGGCTGTTCACTTTCAATCCCTTATTAGGTTCCACAACAAGCATGATTTCTCCATCAAGTAAGATTTCCTTGATTATAAAGTTCCTGAGGCGTTTTGGGTTTACATCCCCGGGATAGTGCTCGAGCATTGGGTTGAGCGGAAACACTTGATCACCCCTCTCGAGGTCTATTGTTGGGGGTTTTGAGATCTATTGTTGGGGGTTTTGAGATCAAAACTGTTTTCAGAGTAGGTTGTGCCCGAAGTGGGCTTGTGAGTTGAGATGTGCTTAAGCTGGTGCTCGAGCTCAGAATCCTCTTCTTCTGAAATAGGAAGTTTAGTCTTGTCAGTTGCTACCCCTAGTTTTCTAGTTTCCTTTACCTCTGCAAAAACTCCTGCATCTGGTTCCTTGAAAATCCCAAATTTTTATGTATGCTCTAAAATCTTGTTTGGGTCCTTCATAAGCTCATACTCCAATGAATCACTGCTTGAGTACTCGTCCTCATGATTTTCCTCATTCATCTCCTTGATAGAGGATAGCTGACCTTGGATTGTAGGCTTCTTTGTCTTGTCCTTGATGTTGAAGATCATCTTTGGACCATTCCCTATGTTCAATCTGATATTGCATTTCTTAACGTTGATAATAGCTCCAACCGTATCTAAGAATGGTCTTCCCAAGATCAGCGGATCCTTTGGTTCCTTGTCCATATCCAACACCACAAAGTCTGTGGGTATCTCTACACTCCCAATCTTGATGGGTAAAATTTCCAGAGTACCAATAGGATGCCTAATGGATCTATCTGCCAACAATAGAGTTATATTAGAAGCTTTATATTCATTGAATCCCAGCTTCTTGACAGTGGAGAGAGGCATCAAGTTAATGGATGCCCCTAAACCACATATGCATTTGTTGAAGGCCAGGGAGCTTAGTGAGCATGGTAGAGTGAATGAACCAGGATCTTCTTGCTTCTCTGCTATTAAGGCGTTGCATTCATCATTTGGTACCAACTCTCTTTGATTTTCACCATCCTTCTTGTAGTTTTCAAAGATTGTTGGGTACTTCTATGTTATCTCTTTCTTGAACCTTGATTGGTATGACAACTTTGGAATATAAGGTGATGGAACAAAGGGTAAACCCCTCTCCTTTGAAGCATATAGCTTTTCACCAAGACCAAGCTTGACTCTGGCAGCTAACTCTAGGTTCATCCATCTCAAGGAATCAGTCTTTCCAAAATCTGCATTTTCAGCTCCATGTAGGCTCAAATCCCCCCCCCCTAAACTTGAGAAACACTGTCCTCAGTGATGTGAGTAGGATAAGGGTGAGAAGAAAATTCAGGGATACTGCCTAAGAAGATAACATTGACATGTGCATACTTCTTTGGATTCTGAATTGATTTGCCAAGAACTTGTCCATTTGTGGTAGGAGCAGAAACAGAAGTGGAAGCAGACTTGCTCTCCAAAACAGTAACCCTTGACTTCAGAGCGTCAAACTTCTGATGGAGGTCATTTTATGAGCAATCAATATGCGTCTTCAATTCAGCAAGTTTCTTCGAAGTTTCCATTGTG
>OVBE01011367.1:0-14216 GCA_900406425.1 Iberis pinnata
ATATGTTTGTGAATTTGTGTGTGAAATAATGATAGGAGGTGTTCTGGTTATATAGAATAGTTTCTGACGGGTAAACCCGTCAGAAATATCAAATATATCTGTTGGTAACGACTAATTACAGATAGTTTACAACGGGCAAATTTTCTGACGGGTTTCTGACGGGATTTTCCCGTCAGTAATATTCCGTCAGAAATTTCTGACGGACATAAACCCGTCAGAAATTTCTGACGGTCACTATTTCCGTCAATTATTCCGTAAATTTTTCCTGACGAATTTTTCCCGTCAGAAAATATCGTCAAAAACCCTCTTATTTTCTTGTAGTGTATAAGTGTAATATTATTTATATAAAATTCTAATTAAAATTAAAATAGTTGATAAATGCCATGTTGTTCATTCTTGTTGATGAGTTATATAACATATATAGAGATCACCAGAGTTTTCATTGCGAAGCAAAATGTTCTTGGTGTGAAGATCCTTCATTGAAAAGCTAAATGAATCAAATTCAACACTACACCAATTGTCAACTATAAATCTTCGGACAAAAATTAAAATTTTGACAATTTTAGGGGTGACTAATATATTAGAGAGGACATAAGGTGAGAATTGGATTTATGAATTGAAGATCCAGTTGAAGTGACAAGAATTTTTGTACCATTCCCAACAATGACTGATTGGTTGATGTTATGATTAAGAGTATATTTGAGATTATCTACCGATGTTAAGAGATGAGTTGTAGTACCGAAATCCATATACCAATCTGCCCCATTAGGATTTGGTAAGGTCTCTGTGTTGTAGATTTAATTATACGTCGTTGGAGTTAGCTCATCCATTTGAGCTTGTTGTGAAAATAGATCCATCGGCTGAGAGGATGGAGATGCAACATGTGGGCCTCTATAATTTAGTTGATGAGATTGTGGAGACCAATTTTCATATTGGTTAGGTCATGTGTTGAATGGGCCAGACTATGATTCAGGATGAGCCCAATATGGAAAATATGCTATAGTAAAGTGATTGTTGTATCGTCCTCCTCTTCGATAATTTTTCCTGTTATCGCGATAGTTGTTGTTGAATCTCCCGGGTTGAGACAACAGACGGTGGAACAGTGGCCTTTCCATGGTGGTTGACGATGACGCGTGATCATTGTGTGATCCACTTATATACTTGGTTGATTTATGTAAACATGCTTCTTCTCCTTCCAACATTGATTTTGCAACTTCAAAACCGGGAAGGGGATCTTTATGCTTGATTAGATTCATGATGTAAATAAATTTCTCGTTTATACCATTAAGAAGGTACATTACCAACACACGTTCCAAGACAGGGGCATCCATGTTTGTGAGACGATCAATAAGTGATTTTTGTTAGGTTTCAGAGACAAGCACATAGATTCAATATTGTTCTGTATTATTCCATTAACCATGTACCCAAAACGTTTATATGAAGAAGTACAAGAAAGTGTATAAAGCGTAATAATCATAATTGAATATTGAAAAGGGAAGTTTCCAAACTTGTAGGATCCGATCCTCATTACCCCCCCTCAAGCTGGAGCGTGCAAGTCAAGGATGCCCAGCTTGTCTTTGAAGTCAAGAAAAACATGTTTACCGAGAGGTTTCGTGAAAATGTATGCTAGTTGCGCGGAGCTGGAAACATGATTGGTAGCCAATGTTCGATCTTGTATTGCATCCCTAACAAAATGGCAATCTCCTTCTATGTGTTTCGTCCGTTCGTGAAATACCGGGTTTGTGGCAATGTGAATTGCAGCTTTGCTATCACAACATACTTGTACCGGTTGAGGGTGTGGAATACCAAGAGAATGGAGCACTCGGTTAATCCATAGCAATTCGGTTGTGATGTATGCAAGAGCCCTATATTCTGCTTCGGCGGAAGAGCGACTAACCGTATCCTGTTTCTTAGTTTTCCAAGAAATGGGAGAAAAACCAATCTGCACAAAATAGCCGGTTATAGAACGGCGAGTCAGGGGACAACTCATCCAGTCTGAGTCACACCAACCCGTTATTTGAAGATTATTATCAGAGCGCAAAAGAATGCCCCATCCTGGGTTTCGTTTGATGTATCTAACAACCCGGAGAGCAGCCATCCAATGATCATAGCGTGGTTGCTGCATAAACTGCGCTAGAAAATGTACAGAATATGCTAAATCAGGCCTAGTCATGGCAAGATAAATCAGTTTACCAAGAAGTCGATGATATGGTATAGGATCCGGTACCAATGGGGACTGTGAGAGAGACAAGTTGTTGTTTTGTTCCAAGGGATAAGCAACAAGTTGTGCGCCAAGTAGACCAGTTTCTGAAATTATATAATATATTTGCGTTGATTTAGATACATACCAGAAGTATTGCGAGCTAGTTCAATCCCAAGGAAATACTTCAAAAGTCTGAGGTCCTTCATTTTGAAACAAGAGGACAAGTACTGTTTGAAAGTAGTAAGAGCAGTATTAGAATTACTTGTGAGTATCATGTCGTCCACATAGATGAGTAGATTAATTCGAACTGAGCCTTTGGAGAAAGTGAACAAAGACTGATCAAGACGGTCTTGGGTAAACCCGTAACTGCGAAGAGATGTGGCAAGTTTGTCAAACCAGCAGCAAGGCGCCTGCTTAAGACCGTACAAAGATTGGTCGAATCAGAGTTGAGATATCCTGGGGGTGGTTTGATATAGACCTCTTCATCGAGATTTCCATGTAAAAACGCGTTGAACACATCCATCTGATGAGCTGGCCAGCCTTTTGCAGTTGCAACCTGTAAAAACAGTCGAACAGTACCCATTTTAGCAACGGGTGCAAACGTTTCACCATAATCCTCTCCCTCAATTTTTCTATTGCCGAGAACAACTAAGCGAGCCTTATGCCGCTCAATTGTACCATCTGAGTTATACTTAACCTTATATACCCACTTTGTGCCCAATGCTCTCTTGTGTTTTGGTAACTCAGTGAGTTCCCATGTCTGATTTTCCTCTAGTGCTTAGAGCTATGTGTTCATTGCTTGACACCATACATCAAGCTGAGCAGCTCGTCGATAAGTTTTTGGTTCGTGCACAGTTGTAATTGAAGCTTGATACGCTCGATGTTGAGCAGAGAATCTCCGATGAGTGACGTAATCAGAGATTGGGTAGAGAGAAGTATCAGGTGAATCAGATGTTGAATCACTCAGTACTGTAGTGATAACGAAATCTTTGAAAGCAACTGATTTCAATTTTCGGAGATGTCCTCTACCCAGCTGATTTTCGTCGAGATTGAGAGAAGAAGTAGTCAGAGGCGATGGAGAAAGAACAGTGCTTGTCGCATGTGATAAAGAAGGAGCAATTACTGGATCAATTATTTGATCTTGCGGCCCATGAGAGACAGATGTGGAGGGTTGGGCCTGTTTCTCATCAAATTCTAATGGGCCTAATGAAGAATTAGCCCACAAACCAGAATCAGGTGCTGATAATGTCGAAGATGGATCAGATGATGAGATGTCGGCAAAGGGGAAAATTCCTTCGTAGAAGGTGACATCGCGTGAAATTAGAAACTCTTGGGTTTCGAGATCGTAGATACGTCAGGCTTTCTTGCCGTATGGGTAGCCCACGAAGATGCAACGTCGACCTCTTGCAGCGAATTTATCGCCTCAGTGAGCTTGAGAGTGAGCATAGCAAAGCGAGCCAAAGACGCGAAGATGTCTGTAATCAGGCAGTGAATGATGTAGGCGCTGGTAAGGTGTCTGCCCATCTGTAACAGGACTAGGGGTCCGGTTAATTAGGTAAGCGGCGATGAGGATACATTCTCCCCAGAACCGTAGAGGTAAGTTCGCCTGAAATCGTAAAGCTCTGGCAATGTTCAGAATATGCCGGTGCTTTCTTTCGGCACTGCCGTTTTGCTGTGGTGTAGCAGTACATGATGTCTCGTGTCGTATGCCATTAGCGTGAAGGTAGGAGGTGAGACTGGTAAACTCAGTTCCATTATCTGAACGAATACATTTCACTGGTTTTTGAAATTGTATTTGTGCCATTGATATAAAACTCTTGATGTGTGTTGCAGTTTCAACTTTATCTGTTTGAAGGTATAGCCAAACACTTCGGGAATAGTCGTCAACAATAGTAAGAAAGTAACGAGCTCCAGAAGTGGATGGTGTTCGGTAAGGATCCCAAAGGTCGCAATGAATCAAAGCAAAAATACCTGAAGATTCAGTTTTACTCAAAAGAAACAGTGATCTTGTTTGTTTAGCACGATGACAAGTATCACAGACTTTGGAAGAAACATAAGAAATATTTGAAACAGCAACATTAGGAAGAGAAGCAAGAACTTTTGACGAGGGATGGCCCATCCTTTTATGCCACAGTTCATAAGTTGCAGATTCGCGAACCGTAACAGAAGCAGCGAGTTCCTCTCGACAATAATAAAATGTGCCAGCTTCTCTTCTACCCGCTCCAATCATCATCCTCGAAGCGGGGTCCTGGACAATAAAAAATGTGTCAGCCATTTGCACAACACAACCATTCTCATCCATCAATTGGCCTAGGGAAATCAAATCAGATTCCATTTCAGGAACATAGAAGACAGAGTGCAAAATCAGATGAGAAGTCAAGTGAACCGTGCCCTCAATTACTGATATTCTTCTCCGACCATCTGCCAGAATAATCTGAACCGGTTCCATTGCTCAAGTATTGGTTAAAAGGGAACTATTCCCAGTTAAATGATGACTGGCTCCTGTATCTAAAATCCAGGAGGAATGAGAGAACGTACCAGAGACTTGTTCCGTCGAGGGTGATGTTTTAGCATTCAAAAGAGAAACCAATGTGCGCCATTGAGAATTTCTTAAACCAATAACACCATCCCTATCTTTTTCTGTAATGACGTGATTATCTTGGGCTGAAGTAGAGGGTTGAGACACTTGAACCGAACGAGCTGAAACAGAGTTTCGACCACGACCAGAGATAGACGCGGACGAAGCACCACGAGAACGAGATTGAGTTGATCGATTTCGAGGACGATCGCCCCACCACTCCGGATATCCCACGATGGTGAAACAGTTTTCGGAACGATGACCAGTCCGGTTGCAATGGCTGCAGAGGATGGTGCGATCAAGATCTTCCCGTGGAGGAAAGAGACGTGGTTTTGATTGAACGACGTAAGCTGTAACTTCAGATAAGTCCTCAAACCGATGTAAATTTTGTTTTAAATCTTCTTCTTGTCTTACAGTGCTATAAACCTCTTCAAGGGATGGAAGAGAAGTGCGGGAAATGAGATTAGATCGAGTAGTGGCGTAAGAGTCATCGAGACCACCAAGAAAGGCATCAACTCTCTCTTCTTCTCTATATGTTTCTTGTTGAGTGCCTAAGTCACAGCTGCATTTACCACATTTTCAAATGCGCAGAGGCCGGTAATTATCAAGAGAGTCCCAAAGACGATTAAGTTTACTGTAATAGGTTTCAATAGTCATACCCTTCTGTTTACAGGATGCAAGCTCGCCTTTGAGTTGCTGAATCCGTGGTCCGTTAGTTATTGAAAATCGCTTCTTAAAATGGTCCCAAAGATCTTTAGCAACATCCTTATGCGAAATACTAGAGCGCATATTGGATTCAATCGTCATTTTTATCCAAGATACAAGCAAAGCTTGTATAGTTGACCAATCTTCAAGATCCGTAGATCCATCATCAGGCCGTTTAATGGTACCATCGAGGAAGCCATATTTCTTTCTGGAGATAAGCGCCGTTTTTATACCGCAAGCCCACTCATCATAGTTCGAGCCATTGAGCAATGGGTGGGAGATAACGGCACCGGGATTATCAGCGGCTGTTAGATCGTAAGAAGAAATTGTGCGGCGGACCTCCGTAGTCGTCATTGTGTTGTCGGTGTTTGTAAGAAAAGAATTAGGTAAAAGAGATGTCAAGCTCTGATACCATGTTAGGTTTCAGAGACAAGCACAGAGATTCAATATTGTTATGTATTATTCCATTAACCATGTACCCAAAACGTTTATATGAAGAAGTACAGGAAAGTGTATAAAGCGTAATAATCATAATTGAATATTGAAAAGGGAACTTTCCAAACTTGTAGGATCCGATCCTCATTAATTTTAACTTTTGGTTATATTCTTGGATGAAAAGTTAACCGGTTTATGTGGTACGAAGCTCGTTATCGAGCTACATTGCTCTTACCTCCTTACTGTCCAGAAACTGATTTTCTACGTGAATCCATACATTACGAGAAGTTCTGCCTGTTTGAAATGTAGAGCAAAACAAAGAAGGTGTAAGTGTGCCGTAATTTAAGAGTTTAACTTAGACATTTCTATTTACTCATGCTATATCATTATCACCGGTGGGAAGAAGGGTCCCGTCAAGATGACTTTTAACATCAAAGGTCAAACAATGCGTGAGGAATACATCGCGCCATGCATCGTAGTTATGAGCATCAAGATCCAGAATAATGGGAATATGAGATTTGATGTTAGTAACACCAGGTTGAGCAGCCATTTAAGAAAGGAGAATTTAAAGATGAGAAGAAGAAGAGACAAAGAAAAGGTTCAGGAGCGAGAAGGGTTTGATCAGAGCTGACTTTGAAATTTTGAGGGTTTGAAAAAGAAATATTAATAATCAATGAGGTTCATGTTGTATTCAAAAATATAAAGTCAAGTAAGTTACAAGATGTTTCTATATCTAAAAATTAAAGAATAAGAATAATAACAATTTTACAAATTTTTTGAGTAACAGGATATGCTTATATTCTATCATACAAGAGTCCATCAAAACTTTACCCTCAAAAACTTAATCTTTTATCTTCCGTAATAGTAGAAGATAATAACACAATCAACGCACAATAAACCCAAGTAAACGAAATCAATCAACAAAAGAAAATCAAAAGCAAAGAAAAAGAGAAGTGGAAAGCCCATTTTGATCGAATCTGGCTGCTAAGAGCATCAACATCCATAATATTATTAATATTTTTACACGTTAAGATAATCTAATCTCATTTAATAAAATGTGTCCTTCATTGGTAGAATCCTTATTGGGTTCTTAATTTTTTTTTTAAAAACATTATATTATACATATTACAAAATAACAAAAATTAAATCATACATGAGAAAAAAGAATATGAATAAAATAATATTATATTTTTAAAGGAAACAAATGAAGTTTGTAATCTTAATTTGATCCGAATATTTTCTATTTGTGCTCCACTATATTGTTCATGTTTTATTTTATCCCAAACTTAATTTTGATTCGCCATCACATTGGCGAGATTTGTAGGCATATCCGTTGAATACGTATAGTGCATTCCCATTTCCTTCTTCTTGATCGAATTGTGATATATTAAAATGAGTGTGTCCATATCGTTCGTCTTCTAATATCATATTGTGTAATATGATACATCCTCTCATTATCTTCCCAATCTTGACCTTATCCCAAAAAGAACATCATTTTTTACGATGACAAATCGAGCTTGCAAAACTCCGAAAACTTGTTCCACACCTTTTCGAACAGATTCTTGAGATGTAACAAATAACGATGCTTTCAGATCTTGAGGAAGTGAATTGACTGGATAAAATTTTTCCATTTAGGAAAATACTATCGGTTAGATAGTAATCAAATTGATACTCACGCCCATTTACAAAGTAATTGACTTTCAGTGCTCG
This sequence comes from Iberis pinnata, assembly GCA_900406425.1. Taxonomy (NCBI): domain Eukaryota; kingdom Viridiplantae; phylum Streptophyta; class Magnoliopsida; order Brassicales; family Brassicaceae; genus Iberis; species Iberis pinnata. The sequence continues at coordinate 7,632 of OVBE01011367.1, forward strand.
ACCAATTAAAATATCATCAAATATCGGTGAGTGATCAAGAACATTGATATCATTTTAACTACCTGGGGGAATGAGAAAGGTGTACCAAATCCAAATGTCAAGTGAAGTTACAACTTCTAGAACAAAAGTTGGTTTCCCATAAGCAGGAGTATATTGTCCCTTCCAAGCGGCGGGACAATTCTTCCACTCTCAATACATACAATCAATGCTCCCTATCATCCCGAGAAATCCCCGAGCCTCTGCAACATGTAGTAACCGTTCCAGATCGTTGAGTGTAGGCCGTCTTAGGTACTCATCCCTGAACAAAGATATGATTCCTTCGACAAATTTCTTCAAACATAAAAAGGCAGTATTTTCACCAAGTCGGAGATATTCGTCAACCATATCCCCCGCATAACCATAAGCCATAATACGAATTGCCGCCTTACACGTTTGTAGTCCGGAGAGACCTAATCTTCCGGTAGCATCTCTTCTTTGTTGAAAATATGAAAATTCATCAGATAGACGGTTAACTATTTTCATGAACAAGCTCTTGTTCAATCTAAATCGTCGTCGGAATAGAGTAGGAGGATATGTTGCTTCATCATTCAAATAATCGTTCCATAAACGGTTATGGCCCTCAGTTTCTTTCTATATATTGTCATTTCTTTGTATTTGACAATATATAAGCATTGAAGGTATTATCAAATGCTTCATCGAAAGCTTGATCAAATTGATCATCAAAATAAAGAGATCTTGAAAAAGAAGAAGTAATGATTTGAGTAATGTTCTAACAATGATAATAAAAGGCAATGTTTGAGAAGAAAAACGTATAACTTAAGGAGGAGAAGAAGATGGATCAAAATGATAATAAAACGCAATGCTTGAGAAGGAGTGATTGTATATAACTTAACAAAATAACAACTTATATAGATAAAACTTGTCACAAAACAAAAATCCATTACAACTTGACATACAACTAGATATCCGAGACAAACTTGACACACAACAAAATGACAAACTTGACACACAATTTATCTGTGACATACAATTTATTTGTGACACAAGATAACATAAACTCACAACTTGACACACAACTAGACACAAAAATTGATACACAACTATACACAATACTTGATACAACTTGACACACAAAATAACAATCCATCACAAGTTTTGTGTCAAGACTACCCGTGACACAAAATAACAAAGAGGAAGGTGTCCGAGACACAATCAGACACTATCTTGGCAACACTATAACTTGGCCTCTTCTTCTCCTTCTCCTTACAACTTCTCAGACGCTCACTAGGCTCTCCTTGTCTCCTACTGTAAACAAAACATAATGGTTCCATTAGCATAAAGAAACAATCTATCTAACACTAAAAAAACAGTCAATCAATATCAGATAAAAATAGCGAAGTCAACATAAAGAAATAGCCTATCAAACATAAAGAAAACATACACTTAAATAAGCATGTCATTGATTAGCTTGTTTTTGAGAGCCAATTTTGTTTTTTAGTTACTATCACCTTTAACAGTAGATGAACACCACTTATGGTCATTGCGAAGCTCAATCCATGCATGTTGTAGATTGTATTTCACATTGTGATCTTGGAAGAAGATATCATATGCTAGCTTTAGAAGATCATTCTCATTTTGACAACTGGTTTGTTGTCTCTTTGTTGCCTTATAGAAGCCCACAAACTTGCAGACTTGGTCATTTATCTTCTGCCAACTTTGCTTGCAATTCCCTGAATCCCTCTTTTGAAACCTTTCAAGCTTTGGTAATGCATTGAAGTATGCACCTATGCGCTTCCTGAAAGCTGTGTGCTTCTGATCATTGCCAACAACAACATTCTTGTTGGTGTTTAACCAATCACTACAAAACATTATATCTTCTGTTGGCACCCATTTTTTCCTTTCTCTACGCTCTGGAACATCTTCCACTATATCCTCACTGATTTGTGTAAGTTGTGGGACTTGAGATGACCCAAGTCTCATAGTAGGGGTTATATAACACTCAAAGTTTATGTTTTTTATTGGCTATACAAAAGATCCATGAAATTAGTTGATTCCTAACATAAATCCATGGTCGAGTATTGCTAGAGTTGGGTATGTATTAAAAAAACCATTTTGATTATATAGATGGGGTTAAAAGTTTTAAATGTTGTTAGAATCGGTTGGTTAGATTAAATTGTATTAGTTTTGGTGGTTAAGTTCATTGAGTGTTAGTACACTCTAACCAACACCAAACAAATAATCAATAACATTAAAACCTACAACTAATCTACACCTAATTCAAACCTACAATGACTACTTCACCAAACAAACATGAATGAGTAAATACAACTGTAATTTTCGCTAATTATTGTGACTACATGTCATGATTATTAGATGTTACCTTTTATTCTTGAAGCTCATATGCATCGACTTCTAGAAGCTCAACTGTAATCTTCCTCTTGCTTAACTATTTGTTGCTTCTGCAAATGAAACCGTAAAGAATAAGATATAATATCAAAAGATCATTACCACACAAAACATGAATGACTAATTAATTAGATGTAAACATCAAAATCAAAATCAAATAAACACAGAAACATCATTACCAAACAAAACATGAATGAGTAAACTAGACTTATTATTCCACTAATCTGATTCATAAATATTTTATGGCTATAACCAAATTTGATTAGTATCTAAAAACTCCAAAATTAGAACGATTTTTTCGCAATTGATTAATTTTATTTTTTGAGCTTTTATAACTTAAAAACCCACTTTAGAAATCCAATATATCCTTAAATGGAATGGAGATGGTCTAAGGATTTTGATAACCCAAAAAAAACGAGGAAGATAAGGTATCCACGTTGTGGGATCTCTCCAATCGAATGCGGGCAATGATGGATTAGGTTTTCCGAATGGAAGAAAAGGGAAAGGAAAAGACGAAAGCGGCAGTAGAGTTGTCAACAGCGGAAGATTTTGGTATGGCCAAGAGAACCAATACGACCAGAAGAATTTTGAATCTCGCAATTTCTTCTCCTTTTCCTCTTCTTTCTCTCGCCGGTGACGATGTCGTCCCTTTATCCTGCATCATAATGTTTTGTTTCTTTGGGAAGGTTTGTAGCTGAGTGAGCTTAAGCTGTAGATACAGAGTTGATCTTACTTCGATTTGACGGATACCTCGTTGGATGCAGTTTTGAAAACGGAGATACTACAGCTGGCATTGTCTGACGGTGCACAGAAAAACAATGAACATGGTACAAGAAACGGGGTACGGATACATAGTTTTTTTTACATTGTACTCGTACCCGTTTCTTGTACCCATACCCATTGTCTAACGGTGCATATTTTTTTTTGGTTGTCCTAACCACTATTTAAGTAAAATTCTTTTCTAACCGCTACCAACACATGAAGAGGTTGTTTGGCTCATTCTAATGTTAAAATGTGAAGAAAAAAAACATTCATGAAGAGCTTTATTTGGTGTCCGTTACTCAAAAAACCTCCAAAGAGTTTGTAACTTTTTAAAACTTGTACAGATATAACACAACGGATTAAGAGCCAAAACCCCAGTTATTTCTTCATAAAAGGATTTAATTGCTTTCTTGTGGCCCAAGTTGCAAATCTTGCATTGGAGTTACTACAATTTTAGAAAGACACATTTTGATAAAGCCTATATACATAATTTGCTTTAATATATACTTTGACAAAAACATGTTCACCAAAAACAGGGAAATTAAAACGTAAGACTTTGACAATAAATACCCAAACTTAAAAAAAATAAGCAAGTAAAATCAAAATGTTTTCATGATAGTCTTATAACGGTTCTATAAACATGAATGTATTGAAAAAATAATCATAGAAAGATTGAAGAAGCAAAAAAACAAGAAAAATCAAAAGGAAGCAGATCATTTGTCATACTCTCTCATAGTTTTCATTATCTTTTCCGTGCCATAGAAGTTGGGTTCCCATCAAACAAGTCATCAATACATGTCTCAATATCTTCAGGCTGATATTTCACATACTTATCTGACTGCTTTCCTGAATCAATATGTTGCTTATACCTCCCAAAGAAAGACCTATAAGCCGGAATCACTAACGCCGCAATCGATACTCTTAGCTCTGATTGCAACTGCTCATCACTCACAATCCATGTACTCTGTGTCCTGTGAATCTCATCGAACATAGTATTGAAAATCTTGAACCTTTCTTTCAAAACCGGCTTAGACACTTTCCCATTCACTTGTAACCCTTCTTGATTCATACATTGCAACACTTTTCCCCAAGTTTCTCTTTGGTAACTCTTATGGTATTGTCTTAGCTCAGTAGATCTTTTTCTTGTCCATGATTGTCCCATCAAGTCTCTTATCTCTATCGATCCTTTAATCTTCTGAAGAATGTATCTTCCATTGTTCATAAGGAATATGAATCTAAGTGATGGGTCTCGGTATAGTTTAGATTTAATCTCAAGATTTGCATCAAGCAATTCCATTACTCTTATCATTTGTCTAGCGAAAGCTGATACTTTATACTCTTCATCATCTTCTCTTTGGTTTCGTTTGATTTCTGGTTCAGGTTTGGTCTCTGTTTGATCAGATTGAGAGTTCTCGTAGTGTTGAAACATTTGCTCTAATATGTCTTTGAACTCACAAGCGTATTTGAGATAGTTCATGGTGAAACGGGTTAATGGATGAACTGTGCCGCTTGGAACCGGAGTTCTTCCATTATCGCTCTTGATCGAGTTCTCTAACTCTCCGAATATTGTTACTGCTGCTTCTCCTAACCTCGTTTGAGCTAAATGAATCTCGTGGATTAGATCTGAATCGGATTGTTCAACCGATGGGATTAGGTCACGGAGTGTTTCGTACATGTCAAGGAACTTGAACAGTTTCTCCGATGATCGTTTGGTGAGAACTACTGCACCGGAGAAATCTAGGAACCGGATAGTCACGGCGGAGATTAATCCTGTGAAGAGGCGTTTACGTATTGGGGAATGACTTTGATCGGAGAAGACGGTGTTGCATAGAGATAGCTCTCCGGGGAAAAGCACGGTGGAGCAACGGCGAACGGTTGAGATCCAGGAAGCGATTTGTCCTTCGAGAGATTCCCACGATATTTTCTGAACGTCTTCTACATTGATTCCTTCGAATCCAGCCTCGCTCAGCTCCGCCTTTAACGAGTGTCGTCTCGACGACTCGTATGACATACAACACTCTGTTTCGTAACCAGCGGAGATCATCGCTTCAGCGATCTTCCTCAATATCGTGATCGATTCCGGTGGAAAATCCGGAAAACTTTCTTCCTTATCCGATGGACCACCGTCCGGAAAAACGCAATTATCCGATTCATGAGTTGAATTGGAAGAAGGAGGTCTCTGATTGTTGTTCGTCTTCTTCTCTCTGGAACGATCTAGAAGATGACGAAACTCTTCGTCGAGAAGAGATACAGCACGATGCTGAACCGAACTCGCCCGGTTTAACCAAGAAGAAACCGACGTTGAATCTAAACGAAGCTCCCTCAATCTCATAACCGATTTCGAAATTCGGTTAACGGCTTCTAAAAATGCAGAGTCTTCTGATTCGTCCCTTCCAAGCCCAGAAGATTCCATCTTCGACACCAACGAATCAACCATCTCCGGGAATGGCTCCACCGCTTGAGGAATCTCCTGTAATGGATCCTTCTCAGCCATGGCTGAGGAAAGTGACTGGATGAAATCGTCTACTGCCTGACTAAGTTGAGAGGATTCCGATTCCGGCGTCGCCGTCGCGACGCTGTTACGTAATTGTGGTTCGGATTCATCGGAATGATGTGTGTTTTCACGATCTTCAGATTTGTGATCAATAGTCTCCGATTCCATTTGGCCGGGAAAATTATAAACCTCTCTGTAACAGAATTTCCCCCTTTTTTTCTCTGTTTTGTTTTTATTTGTTTTCTTTTTTTCCGGGAAAAAATAAGAAGGCAAATGGGAAGAAGAAATTAGTGTAAAGAATTAATCCATTATTAGATTATTTTGAATAATTTCTCTTCACTAATTATGATTTTAATTTTCTCTTTCTTTTGTCATATGGATTATATTATTTCTTTTAGTATTGACTTTTGAGGTTCGTTATTTTGGGAATCCATCGTCCGTTGACCGAGAATGGTAAAAGTTTGGAATGCGTCTCACGATCTCTCTCTATCCCTCTTTTTTTATTTATTAGTTTGTAGTTGTATTACTAAAACTCAACCAAATCAGACTTGAGGGTGTTTTGTGTTTGTTTATAAGGGTTTGGAGGTATATTGCAATATATTTAGCAATTTAGTTTGCATTTGGGCTGATTAATTTTTTTTGTTGACGACATACTGTGATTCATGATTGAAAACTAGAAAAATTAGACCTTTGTGTTTGTAACCAGATAGAGATTCACTAATGACACACTTTTTTTAATTATAAACTGAGAAGAAAATTGCAACAAACCAAAATATTAAAACCCGTCATTTTCGACTTTGGTTAAGTTTCGAAATCTTATGAAACAAATCCGACAAACTATAAATAGGTTATGGCACACTTTTTTTTTGGGAAAAAAGTTGAAAAAACCCTGAACTTTCCAATTGCGGAACTTTAAACCCTGA
>OVBE01011368.1:0-14215 GCA_900406425.1 Iberis pinnata
TGGTTTAGAAGTTGGATCTAGTCTACATGAATAAGTGTTCTTGCTTGCGAGAGTATTTTCTTGAATGCTTGTGAACAATTGAATCTGAACTGTAATGCATGTTATGTTATTTAAAATACGGCGAGAGTTTGTCTCTGATAATTTGAGCATAGGGTTTAATACTCNTCCCTGATGCCTGACGCTTTTACTTTATAGTTTTAAACCGTTTTCTATTTACTGTTTTGATTCGTTTACAAACAACCTTATTATTTATGCTTTAGCTTGATTTAAACTGAAACGTGTACTTCTGGTCTATGTGGATTCGATACCCTATACTTGCTACATGGAACTATTCTCTGCAGTATTAGTTTTAGGATTTAAATTCTAGACCTATCAATAGAGGCACAATCTGTCATGTCTGCATTTACAAGAAGATCAGTTGCATATTCACTCTGATTTAGAAAGAGACCTGAAAGTGTGGAAGTGAGCCTAGACATCCAAGAAGTAGTGTAAGGTACCTATATCCTTCATTTTCGCCTGTTAAGATCATGTCATCAACATATAGAAGGAGATATATCACATCTTTTCCACGACGATAAATGAAAAGTGAAGGGTTTAGTATACTGCAGAGAAAGCCAAATTGTAGAAGAAAGGCATTGAATTTATCAAACCACGCACGAGGAGCTTGCTTAAATCCATAAATTGCTTTCTTTAGTTTATAAACATAATCAAGTCTTGTAGAATCTTCAAAGTCAGGAGGATGAATCATGTATACTGCTTCTTTTAAATCTCCATGTAAAAAAGCATTCTTAACATCAAGTAGTTTAACGTCCCACTTTTGAGTTACTGCCACATGTAGAGCAATTCTAATTGTTGCAGAACGTACTGACTGGACTAAATGTTTTGATATAATATGTCCCTTCTTCTTGTTCATATCCTTTAACTACAAGGAGTGCTTTTAATTTTTTTGAGGCTCCCATCAGAATTTAACTTGGTCTTAAAGGCCCAACAAGAACCTAACACTTTATCAGCTTATTCTGGAGGTACTAGATCCCATGAATATGTTGAATACATAGAGTTTATCTCTTCTCCCATAGCATATGTCCAACCTGGATCCTTCAATGCTTATTTGACTGTTTTAGGCTCAATATAATTTGATTTTACAATAAACAAAGCATATCTTGGATTAGGATTAAAGATACATGTTTTACCTCTTATCATCATTGGATGCGTAACAGCAATTGGAGCCACATAATATGCAGGTTGATTGTCTGCAAGGGGATATAGTGAGACATAACTTTCAGATGATATACCATGTTCGAATTAAATCATATTTGAGGACTGAGTGTGTGGCGAAGAAAAGATTGCAGACTCATTAATCATTGTATTCTGTTCTGCTGAATTTTCTGAATCATTAGAAGCTGTTAGACTGTTTGGTGTATTTTCTTCTGGTGTAGATTGTACAGTTTGAGGGATTGCCTCAAGTAAAGTTGGATCAGGAACTTGATGAGAAGATATCTCTAGTTGATCCTATGCTTGTGGAAGACACCAATCTTTAAATATAGAGGGAGTATATGCAATCACATACTGTTGTAAAACCTGCGATTTTAGGTTAGAATAAAGAGAGAAACGAAATTGAGGCAAATCCCTGCGCTCTAGGGTTTCTTTATTGATCAAAGTGTTAATTTTTACAATAACCTAAAGCCCCTTATATAATGCCCCAAAACCCAATCCCATTAGGAAAACTTCGAAATTTTCTTTTTCCTAAAATAGACTGTACTTATCCCTTTAGCCAATTCTATTGGGCTCTTTGATATTTTATGTCATATTAATAACACATACTGACTGTACATGTCTTTAAAAGGGAACTGAGTCTCGTTGAAAAGAACATGGCGACTGATATAGACTATTCCAGTAGGAGGATAGAAGCACCTATAACATTTATACTTATAATTGTATCCCAAGAAGACACAAGGTAAGGATTTTGGATCCAGCTTGTTCTTCATGTATGGCCTTAAATAGGGAAAACATTTGAAGCCAAACACTCTTAGATCAGTGTAGATTGGAGCTTTCCCATGAGGACGTTCATGAGGGATTTGTTACTCTGGTAAAACAGCATAAGGCAACATATTTCCAAGAAAATTAGTAGTGAAGAACGCCTCTATTCATAGTTTTTGAGGAGTTCTGCTATAGAACATCATGGAAAAACCTAATTCAGTGACATATCTACGTCTCCTTTCATCAATTTCATTCTGTTGTAAACTCACCCCCTCCATTACATTGAAAGATTTGAATCTTGGTTTGATATTAAGTTTCCACCATTTTCTGAAACATCACAAACACAACAAGGCAATATAACTTTTTTCTCATGCGAAATAACCATGAATCTCTTGAGAAATTGTCAATAAAAATGACAAAATATTTAAATCCTTGAGTAAAAACAACTGGTGAAGCTCCCCATACATCATAATGAATTTGTTGTACGGGCCTTAAAGAAACAAACTCAAAAGAACTTAAAGGAAGCCTACTATATTTTCCTAATTAACAAGCATCACATAACATATTAGTGTGCATTTTATTAATTACTATTGACTTGTTCTTGACCAAGAGTTGAAGAACATCCTTATGAGCAACTTGTAACATCTGGCTGCAAAATGTCCATACTTACCACAAATCTGACAAGTTGGACAATTACTTGTCTCATAAGCAGATTTTTTCCCAGAGAATTGCTGATGGAAGCCACGGCCCCTGGTTAAGTAGGAACCAGACCATGAACTATATCCTCTTCCTCTATTATAGTTTCCATGGTTATTGTATTTATTTCTACCTCTATCTCTATAACCTCTTCTTGCATTAAAGGCTAAATGATGTGTAACTTCAGTAGCTTGAGATGTATGGGCTTGCAGTTTGTTATCAAAGCATATTAGCTTGAACTCTGCATCTTCAAAGTTCAATTTTGATATAGTATCCATTGAGTTTTCAATAACAATGGCTATTGACTCATATTCCTTTCCTTAACCATTTAAGGATGCATATATCACTTTCTGATCTGACAATGCATAACCTATTATCTTCTTATTTATGAGTGTATTTTGCAGCTTCCTTTGCAAATCTAGCTTTTTGGTGGCAGAGACCCTGTTGTATTTCTTGCCGAAGCAATACCACACATCTTGTGCTGTTTGCAGTCCATAAACAGCTCTTTATGCATCTTCATACAAAGAGCCAAAGATCCAAGCGTTAACAAGTTGGTCTTTTGGATCCACAAGGTGAAATAAAGATTGCCTATTCCTTTTCAACTTCACCTTCTTTGACAGTGCGAGTAGTGGCTGGTCTTGGTGTATCTCCAGTAACAAAGCCAAGTAGTAGCTGGCTTGAGAGAAAGGTTTCTACTTGTGTTTTCCACAGTAGATAATTTGTAGAAGAGAGTTTGAGAATAACACATTGTGAGATGTTTAGAGTAGGTAAAGAATAGCCTTCTATGACTATGATACCATGAAAACTCAAGACCAGAGCTAAAAACAGAGATGAAATACTGCAACTTTTATTGATAATGAAAACTATTACAATCTGTTACATTTATTGTAAAGATACAACAATGATTCAACAAATAGAAATGTGTCAGGCGAGCCCTAGAAGCAAGAGATTGCGCTTGATGCAAGAGTGTCGTATTTTTTCTATAATGGAAATCACTGATAAGCTGTAATATCACACATCTTTGATGATGTTGATGCGTTGGTAGAAGGAGACAAAATTGTCTTTGTATGATGCTTCTTCATATGAGATATGGGCTTCATTTGTTGTTGTCTTGGCTTGTTTGAAGATTGGTATGTGTCACAATAACCTTCTGGTTGTTTGAGAGGGCCTTGAGTAGTGGCAGAGTTTTCTATAAAGCTTGTTCCATGCAGTACTAGCATTAAAGCTGATAATCTAGCAAAAAGTATCACAATGTTGTCATAAGAAGTAAGTTATATAAACCCATTTGTGAATTTTTAGAGACAAAAAATCACCTCTTCTTCGACTGTAACTATAGTTGGACTATCTGGTTACAAACTATCACTGCTTTCTCAACTATATGTCATAATTTTTTTTGAGAAACCTAATCTTATTATCATGGAAAGAACTAAATGGTCGACTCCACAGAAACTGCTTCAAAACAGAAGACAATTTGATTTCGACTGTCATCTCTCTGGTAAAAAAACATAATTCCATCTCTAAAGAATCAGAAACCTCACTTTGCTTCGAAGATGATGGAAGCTTGGTTCTGCTAGCAGATCGATTTGACTAAATCTTAGTGTTGATTTCAGGCATATAGGTTCAATTACTCCAAAATGTAATAAAAATATTTTTGTAAAATGGCAGGAAAAAAAAAATCACAGAGGGTATTGATCAAGAAACTTGGAGATTAATAAGAAATAAAATTGTAGCAGGGAGGGAAACCTAGCCGAAGAGAGAGATGTATCATTGTTGGAGAAGATTATATCTATTGATGCATTTACAAGGATGAAAGGGCAACATTGATGATCGATTGATTACTACATACAAGTGGGTGAGCATTTCAATTTCAAACTCATCTGGTGGTCCACGTAGTTTTCTTCTCCATCGGGTTGAGTCAATTCGGTGGCGCGCGACGCCAGATTCTTCTCCTTCTTGGTCTTCTCTGATTTGTGTTGAAGCGATGTTTCGGTTGAGTTAGAAATGCTCCTTGGTCTTTCCGGTGATTTGATTTGACTCGTCTTCTTTGCTTCTCTAAGATTGCTCATCGAAAGCTCTAGTTCCAGATCTTGCTTCCTAGTCGGTTTTTTGAAGACGGTTTTTCGGATTCGAGTTCTCCCAACTTTACAGATATGGGGTTTCTTCAGTTTTTTTAGTTGTCATGGCTTTTGGAGGTGCTTTTTCACACCGATTCCCTCTCCTAATTCTTAAGTATTCATCGTCAGTCCGGTTTCTGTCTCTGCTCTCGATATGGATTGTTTCGTTAGAAAGCTTGGATTTTATCTCTTCCTTGGTCATCTCTTCGGTTTGATCCTCTCAATTGTGGTTATGAAGGCTTTGTCATTCTCCGAGAACCATTTCATTTGTCTCGTGCTTAGTGGAACTCGACATAATTTTGTTCAAGGCTTCGTTGTTGACTAACCTTGTTGACGGATGGCAGGTATGTTTAGTGAAGGTTGTTTTTGAGACATATTGGTTTTTTTTGTGCTCCTAGTCAGATATTTGTTGTACTTCTTCATATTTATAAGCTAAGTTCTCAGGTTTACTTCTAGGACTCGATTCTTTTATCACCGCAAGGTCGCGTGGTAATCTAAGGAGCTTTTTGGCGTGATGGAATTTTGGGCAAGTATCCGCAATTCGAGTCGAAGATGGGGTAATTTGGTTCAATATTGTGTGACTAATTGGCATGATTTCAGCTATTTCTTATGCCATGCCAACTTTTCTCCAAGGGTCTCTTATTCCCTTCTCATTAGTATTGTCTTTGTGTATTTTTTTCTCTGAATTTTGTATGTAATTGCTTCTTCTTCTGATCTTTTAGACTGTCTCGGACTTCGGACTATGTAGTCTCAGGTAAGAATAATGTATCATTAATATGTCTCAAAATTATATTTTTCAAAGCAATAAAGTCGTGCAAACATAAAATCATTTTATAAGCAATTAAGAAAAATGCCCTAAAATGTTTACAATAATAAAACTAGTTATACAAAAAAAAAAAAAAAAAACGCAAATCTTATTATAGTTATAACACATAATTCTTCTTTATATATTTTCTACAAAATTTTATATCATATTTTAAAATCAACTTTTTCTTCTTTTTTCTGTTTCAGATAGTTGGTGTTTTCAACGTTTTTTTACTTATATCATGCGAACATACAATCATCAATTAAATTTTGGATACTCTTAAACTTTTGAAATCGTTTACAACCTTTATTTGCAAAAACAATTAATTAAAAAATGGATTTCATGTGTTTGCCTAAAAGATTTCCAGAATGAAAGCTTGGTTAATCTCCATTTTTCATTGATATTGTTTTTCAAATTTATTTTCGTCAAGGGTCGTATTGGATTTTTGATTATGTACTTTGTAGACTTTTTTAGGATATAATATATTTAGTTGTGAAAAAACTGAATAGAATGAAGTGAACTATCTTAATAATAATAATTTTGTGATAAATAATTTTTCAGCAAATTTCTCAACTTGAGCTTTTAGATAAAAGTTTGCAAAGAAAATGTGAAAAAGGAGAAATAGCGAAGAAGAAAAAAAGCAAAATATCGATTTTTTAACTAAAATTGTATCTAAGTTTTTAAATGGTCATAAGTATGATGAACTATCACAAAAATCTTTATCTATCCATATTAAGTAACTATATCTAGATATATTACATATATATATATATATATATATTAATATTTACTTTAAGCTTAGCATAACTTTTTTTTTGTTCCTTCGTGATGTCCACCCTTTGAACTGAACATAATATAAGAAAAAAATTATATTACGATGCCCTGCACTCTTGTTTGTTTGTGCAAGACTATGGCACGAGCTTGTTTGCAAGTCGTTAGAACATCTCCATTGTGAGTATCTCAAATAGGGATTCTTAATATACATATATATGTAAATAATTATGGGTATCTCAAAATGATGAGATACTCACTCCAAAATATCTCAAAATATTTTATTTGAAATATTTTGGAATAGATTTTTCATAATTTTGAAATACCTATAATTAAATAATAATATTTTTATATATTTAAAGACTTATAGAGAATTTTTTTTAAATACTCCTCAATGGAAATATCTTATGGGATAATGAGATGAAACAATTTTTTAAAACAAAACAAGAAAGATACTCGAGCTCGAGCAAGGAAGACTCTAGGGGCCTAACATGGGCTGCGGAGTAGGCCCATCATAATCAAATCTCAATTTGGTTTCTATATTAAAGTAATTTTGGTCTATTATTTGTGGGATGGATTCTAGGAATGTGGGTTTCAAATAACAAAGCCTATGGGCATGCATTTTTCTTTTCTTATGCATTTTAATATAAAAAATCATTTACAAAAGAAAAATGGCAAGTGAAAAAAAGAATATGTGTAATGTTTACGAGTGATAGCAAAATGTAACAATAAAAATAAAACTTTGAATAAGACTAGTTTTTTTTTTATGTTACATTACAACAAAATCTAAAGCTTTACATAGGTCCAACTTATGAAATACGGGCTAAAATATATTTTTCTATTCATATCTAATTTCCATTTTTGATCACATTAATATTTGGAACCATAGTGCCTATGTCATAGTATCTGATAAACACGAATTTACTGAATTTGATTTTCAAGCAAGTAATTTAAACCTACTTAGGTCATTGTAGCATTTAATAGTCAATCCAAATCAAGGTAATCAACACACTAAAATCTAGAGAATCTCATTTAGTCTAAGCCATAATAGATTTTTGGTTTAAAGTAGACATTCTAAATAACCTTTAAACATAAAATAAACAAAAATCTAATGAAAGTCAAATAAGCAAAAGTCAACATAATTAAGAAAAGTCAACAGAAAATTGAAATGTAAATTAAGATAAAATACTAAATAAGTGGGCAAATGTAATCGACTCGAGTGATTAAATGATATTCTATGATGTTAATACTCACATTCCAGTGTTAATCTTTGGTCTAGAATTCCCTTATTTAGACTAATCCACTCTTGTGGCACTAATCTCTCTCCTAATCATGCAACTAAAAACAATCTGCTTGGATAATTGCACAATCTAGAGGTAATAAGATCTAATTCACGATAAACCACTAAACTAACTAAAAAAATCTCTAGGATGTGTCATTTAGCAAATAATAGTTGGTTCAAAAATTTCATCGAACACCTTTCGGACACAACTCATCTTATGATCTAAACTTGAGTTTTCAAATCAAATCTAGCATTAAGAACACCTATTGATTGAAGATCTAAACCATTAAACTTCAAAACATCATATTCAATCATCTAATCACCCTAATCTACCTAACAAATTTGCTTAGGAATAAACTACTCACTAGTCATGGATAAAACACAAGTTCTAATGATGAAAATGTGTTGAAACATTATTAAAAACAGAAAATAGAAGAAGATTCACAATAAAAACAAAGATCAGACTTCAAAATAAACTAAGATTCAAAATGTTTACATAAGTGTTCATAAGAGAAAAAGAGATAAGATAAAATAAGTAGGTTTAGAAATCTTATATAGTATTCTAAAAATGGCATGGGGTTAACCCAATAAGAAAATGGTTTTAGACTAAAAATGGAAGTCAAAGTGTTGACTATTCTGGACGGTACCGGTTTGGCTTGACCGGTACAACAAACCGGTACTAGGGTCTAGAATTTGCACATTTGAGGACCGGTTTGGAAAAACCGTTACGAGTTCTCTGAAATCTTTAACCTTTATATTGGATTTTTTGGTCGATCCACTAAACTGCTATGAGCTTTGTTTTCACCCTTTTCTTGAATCATTTAAGTTTCTTGATCCGTGCTTTCGATTTCTCCACTTCTATCACCTGATAAAATGAAATGCAATGCTAATGCATGCTAAACTAACATATATGCAAGTGAATCTACTTAGAATGAATGCTAAACAAGAGTTAAAATTCATCAAAAATGCAATATATCAACTCACCCAAATTTATCATTTGCTTGTCCTTAAGCAAGGCACAAAGGTAAGTGAGAAAGAGAGGTTTGAAAGTGGGAACTCATAACCAAAAATTGAATGTAATGCTTCAAGTGTATCATCTTAAAGACTAGTAAAATGATGCATGGATCACAATTGTTCAATGTACTTCTACATACTCAACACAAAAACCAACTTTTGGCAATAAAAGTGAAGTATCTTCAAACCATCCTATTCATAAATCTCATACATTCAATAATCATTCAAGTGCGTTCTCACTTATGGAAGAGAAATCTAATTCATTTGGTTTGGTATTAGGGCTTTTTAGATGTCTGAAGTAGTTTCTTTTTAAAATGGTTTTTATCAAAAGAGTAATGCAAAACATTAGGAAAAATCAAGGTAGAGTCAAACAATTGACGTATATGAGGCTTTCACCTTATCTAATGCTCTACCCAAATCCCTTTTATGTTCTTATTCATTCCCATGTTTGACATTCTTTTTCACTTAGTACCCAAACCACCAAATCTTCAGTACTTTTCAAACTCTTTCTATCCAAAATATTAGCCTTTTCATTTTTATTTCTGAACTACTAAGAGCACTTTTCTTTCTTTTATTTCTTTACACTCTAGCACTTAGTCTTCCTTTTCCATTTAGACATAAAAATGTCTTCTTTCTTTCCCTTTTTGATTTTATTTCACTATCTTGGGAGGATTATACTCTTTCTTATTCTTTTCTTTTCAAACCATTTGGCATCTTTGTTGCTCCTAGAGATTCTTTTACTTAAGCTTATTTCATTACTATTTTCAACACTACCACACTTTTTCATGTGATTCCCCCAAAATTATACCATATTCTGAACATTCCCCCACTTAAGTATGTTCAACTTCTATTACACAAATTTTTTCCCGTGTATGCATTTTTCCGAAAAGACCTCAAAATAACAATGGGGGCTTTTAAAGAAGGGTTTTGGGTGATCAAGGGTGTGGTAACCATTCTTAAGATGAGGGTGGTCATTTGGATTAACAAAAGTGATAGAACTTAGGCGAAGATAATCCAGATGTCAAGTGTTTTACCATGGTTAAGCATTTCAAATCTATAAGCAAGAGAATTAGATTCAATTAAGTACAAATATTCATGGCATTTGTTTCAATTCAAGCAAGATTCAAAAAACCCTAAGAAGCATTCAAGTAGTCAATTCCAAGCATGAATTTTCCAAATCTTAAAAATGGTTCAAGCATCATTCTACCATTAGCTAGGGTGTTACAATTCAAGCAAAACACCATCATAAGGCAATCCAATCATTGCTCCCTATGCAAAATGTATCCTAACATGATACTAAAATTAACCTAAAATAAGAATGAAATGAAGCTAAATGCAATGTTTTTGAAGTTTTTTGAAATGTATTTGATTTTATGGATTTTTGTAAAATTTAAATATTCACAATGCAAATGCATGATATGACAAAAAAATCGAAAATAAGTTAGATATGGTCTCTCCCCAAAACTTAATTCACACGGTCCCTTGTGTGAAAAAGGAAATTTGAGGAAGAA
This sequence comes from Iberis pinnata, assembly GCA_900406425.1. NCBI lineage: Eukaryota > Viridiplantae > Streptophyta > Magnoliopsida > Brassicales > Brassicaceae > Iberis > Iberis pinnata. Next base: position 10,171 of record OVBE01011368.1, read on the forward strand.
CTAAAAATAAAGGAAACAAAATCTAAAATGCAAGTATTTACAAAGGTGTCTAAGGGTACCTCAATCATCACAATTATGAGAACTAGACGACTCGTCTTATATTGAGAGGTTGAAGAGAATTTTGGAGAACAATTCTAAAGATGCCACTTCAGAGATAAGTTCAATTATGTCGGAGGATTGATGGTGGAAAAATAGGTTCTATCTTCTTTTGAAATAGGTTCGCCTACTATTAGGGCGCTTTCGATTCATTTGCTGCTCTGAACTTATAGCAGAATCGACCATCCATATTTCCCAAAGAAATTGGATTTTCGTCAAGTATTTGTAATCCATTAGTCTTGGCATCCAAACATTTCTACCTAGTCGGTCCTGGGTATGTTGAAAGATTTGTGTAATCCAACCTCCTATGCTCAGTTGAGGTTCCATCCTCTCTTATGATATCCAGCTTAGACCCTTTAACTTCAGCAATTGCTTGAGAAATATCTTCAATGTGCATGGCCTGAATTCAAAGATATCGGGGAATAAGGTTTCGTCTTTCAAAGTATTGCAAACATCTTGTACATTCCCATACGTAAAAAGTTCATTTCATCGGACAATATATTGCTAGTGTCACGCGTAGTGAAAAAGAGTTAGAAATGATTTGATGCACATATCTTATGACCGCGTGGCGAATGCACGAACTCTTGGTTTTTCCTGCTTTGAACTTCTTTGACCCTATCACGTCCCAGATCAACTCGATCTCACTTGGAGTATCTTAAAATGTGTTTGGTTGAAACCTCTTAATTTGGAAACCGTAAATATATATATATATATTTATATATCTCAACCACTCGAAAGAGACCTTGTGAGTCTTTCCCTTTATATCCATGAACGTTATGAACCCCCCCCCCCCATTCTCATCACCTGCTCGTCCCTCAGAGTAGAACACCTCCAGCGAGGCTATGAACATGCACGTTGGTTCTTGGTGAGCATCAAACTCCATTGAAATTATGTTCGAAAGCCTCATGTATCCCAATATGTCCTTAAATTGTTCTGAAGTTTCAAGATGTCCTAAAATCTCTACATATGGGAATGTTGATTCTTTGAAATCAACTTGCATCAACGTCTTGTAGACTTCTTGCACTGAAGGTCCCCTTGAACTTCCGGATGCTCCTCGGTTTGACATGATGATTTCTACAAAAGAGATAAATCAACTGAAGATATTCAAATTCGCTATATGAAAACACATTGAAACTAATTCTATACTCAAATTCATTCTATAAAATTCATTGTCTTCAAATCATGTCAAAAATATTTAAATCACCAATTCAACAATTCTCTTAATGTATTAAGCTTACCTTAAAGAACTAACATCACTTTTATAGTAAGTTAAAATTTAATGCACAAGTCTAGTTAGTTTCTTTAAATAATCAAAAACACATCAACAATAGGCCATAGAAATCACAATCAGTCATTCCCCCCCCCCCCCCCCNATAACTCAAATACCCTAATTTGCAAATTTTTATAAACTCACCAAATTGGGTTCGATCTTCCATGGAAAAAACAATGCACCTGAAACCTAATGCACTTGAGAAGATTCAATTTTTTGTTTTTGGGTGAATAGTGACTTGTGAGAATTATAACTTTAAGGCATATCGTGGCTTGAATGATGAGAATTGAGAAGGGATTACTATAATTAGCCTTTAAATTTCGAAATATAGCAACAAAATTTACTAAATTTTCTTGAGAATCGATGGAGAAATCAAACTTTGATAAAAATTCTTTTGAAACCTTGAAGCAATTGTAAAAGTATGGAAAAAAATGGGAGAGAAGAGGCTTAAAAATTGGGTCAAAGTCTTCAAATTGGGGTCAAAATTTGGTTAAAACCGGTTTGAAATCGGGTTAAATCGAAAAATTCTTGAAAATTTACCTTGTACCGGTTTGCTCAAACCGGCACATTAAACCGATACGACGCCCAGATTTTGATTTTTTGTGCATACTGGTTTGACAAAACCGGTACACTTGCCCGATTTTTGTCCCTATAATTTGCATTTTTTGAGGACCGGTTTGGCTTGACCGGTCCACTAAACCGCCATGGCTCAAATTCTTCTTTAAAACACATCAAATATACACCAATCAACACTCAAACATCTCCACAAGTTAGTAAACCAAAATTCATGCCAAAAGAAACTTAAAAACTAAAGAAAAGACTTAAATTGAAAGGATATGTACAAATGATACCATGAGATTCCCTCCCAAGTGGGTTTGTTTTAAGTATCTAAGCTTGACTTTTCCGATAAAATCTATAGACCTTGAGATGGTTCCCAAAGGAGAATCGAGGCCCTTTCACCAGGCTTTCCTCCTGGACGTATCCAATTGCCCATGTTTGGTGCGACTTCTTGGTTGTTCACTTCAAATCCCTTAACAAACTCTCCAACCAGTATGATTGACTCATCAAGTAGAATTTCTTTGAATGTGAAATTCCTTGAGAACTTTGAGTTTGCTTCTTTTGGACAATGCTTGAGCTTTGGGTTGAGTAGAAACACTTGATCACCCCTCTTGAGGTCCATTTTTGGAGCTTTACGCTCAAACCAGTCTCCAGAAGAAGTGTTGTTAGAAGTGGGATAGTGAAACGGGTGTTGGCCGAGTCTGGAATCAGTTGATAGCTCCAGTTTCCTGCTTTCCTCATAATCTTCAATAACTTCCAATTTAGGCTCTTCGACATCTCCAAAGGCTTCTTTATGCTTCAAAACTTGGGTTATGTGCTCAATCACATAATCCTCCATTGAATCGTCGCTTGAGTTCCCATCTTCATGATATTCCTCTTCATCTCTTTGATAGAGAATAGTTGACATTTAATTATGGGTTTCTTCATGTTGTCCCTAATGTTAAATATCATCTTGAGACTTTTCCCCATATTCAACCTGATGTTGGCTTTCTTGACATTGATTATAGCCCCAACTGTGGCTAAGAATGGTCTTCCTAAGATCAATGGTTTTTTTGGCTCATCATCCATTTCCAACACTACAAAGTCTGCGGGTATGTCTACATTCTCAATCTTGATAGGCAAGTTCTCCAAAATCCCATGAGGTTGCCTAATAGATATGTCTGCCAACAACAAAGTTATGTTAGAAGCTTTAAATTCATTGAATCCCAACTTCTTGGCAATGGAGAGAGGCATCAAAATGATAGATGCTCCTAAATCACAAAGGCATGTGTTGAAGTTCAAGGGGCCTAATGAACATGGTAGAGTGAACGATCCAGGATCTTATTGCTTTTATGCTATTATGGCATGTCATTCCCCATTTGACACCAGCTTCCCTTAATTTCACCCTCCTTCATAAATATATCAAAGATTTCTGGGTATTTTTCCATGATTTCCTTCTTGAATCTTGACGGAAATGGCAATCTGGGTGTGTAGGGTGTTGGAACAAAAGGTGTTTCCTTATCAACAGGAGCTTCATTTAGACCCAAACTCCCCCAAACTTGAATGTCACTATCCTCAAGGATGTGAGTTTGACAATTAATATTACTCAGATTTAATGTATTTTAGTGGGCATTTATGCCTGCTAAACTTGTATTATCAGAGCTCTTTCTTTGTAAAATTGGATCTTTCTAAGACTTTCAGGTGTTCGGGTCAATTTGGATCAAATTTGCTGAATCGCTACATATTTGGATGGAATCTGACTAAATGAAGAATTGAAGAACCAATCTGAGATTAGATCGATAAAACTGAAGAATTTAAGTCAAGATGACTTCAGACCGATCGGTCCACCCTTGGACCGATCGGTCTGAATATCCGAAGTAAACAGAGACTTTGGACCGACCGGTCTAAACTTGGACCGATCGGTCCATAGTTGTCCGGAGGAGACGGACCGATCGGTCCATCGAGCGTGCGAGTTTTTGAAGCAAATTTCCATTTTTATAGCAAAGTCCTCAACTTATCCCACTTTTTCCTATTTTCTATTTTGTATTATTCTAAACTGTTGATACCAGGTTTGNGTATTATTCTAAACTGTTGATACCAGGTTTGGCACCTGCTCTGAAAGCCCATTTCGACACAAGGCCC
>OVBE01011369.1:490-14214 GCA_900406425.1 Iberis pinnata
TGAAATGCAAATGAGACTCTGTTTTTCAAGAAGAATTTTCGAAAAAATTTCAAGTTTTTATGGGTTTTTGATGCTAATAGATGCTATATGAATGCATTGCAAATTGAAGACAAAGGAACAAACAAGGAACTTTCATTAATATCAAGGTCCTTCTGAATCCTCCCCCAAACCTGAATTACACAGTCTCTGTGTAATCCAAATTTTGGAATGGACTCAAGGATGGACAGGATAGTGAAAAAACATTAAAGACATTTTAAGCATAATGAGCAGATAGAAGCAACAAGATGACATAACATACAGGAGATGAAACATATCAAATGGATTATACAATGAAGGAGGGGTTTGGGATGGACCTCATTTACCCTAGTCACCTAGGAAGAGGTTCGAGAAGTAGTTCATGGCGGATCCCATGGGAGTCATTCGTGAGATGATCGATCTTAAATTATGGATGTCATGACGGAACTCGAGGTTTTCTTCTTCGTCAAAAGTGACTCATATGCGGTCGAGAAGTAAGAAATCCATTTCCTGTGGAAGTCCAGCTGAAAGAAATAGCAAAACTAGGAGTTCAGTTTCCCGATTATCAACTGTGTCTCTACCAAGTAATCCATATTCATCAGTTTTGATGGGTAGATGCGTCCTCTAGGTCTTATTCGAAATCTCTTGAAAATAAGCGTTATCCACCCTCCAATGCTTAGCTCTGGTCCCATCCGTCCTCTTGTTCCCCAGTTGGGGTCCTTGTATTTCAGCAATTGTTCCAAGAATAGCTTGAGAGGGCAGAGTCTCAGTCGAGCTAGGCGGGGAAACAGCATCTGGTTTTGCAAGGAGTTGCGGATCAGATGAGCGACTCCCAGGCGCAGGTACTTTACTTCTTGACTGACTACCATGTTGGTGTCCTTCATAGCGTAGAACGAATGAGCTAGAATCTGTTGCACATATCTGACTGCTGGGTGGCGGATCCTAGAGCTTTTGGTCTCTCCCTGTCGAAAATCGTCCTCTGCTAGCTCATCCCAAACAAACTCTTCTTCATGTGTTGCATCTTCAAAATTATTTGGTTGATACTTCATCCACATAAAATCGTAGATTTCTCATAGATCCCCGAAATTGACTCTTTTTGTTTCCCCATCCAACGTTTTGAAAGTTATAAAACCTCCAAAAGTGTCATCAACAACATCATCTTCAAAACAGTAGGCGACCTCTAGGGATGCAAGGAACATGCAAGTTTCCTCCCTGTATGCTTCATGATTATGAGTGACCATGGTTGATATCATCATCCTCCCCAATATGTTTTGGACCTCCTGCTGGATGTCAAGGGTTCTCAGAGTCTCGATATCAAGAAACGTTGATCATGTGAAGTCCATTTGTATCAGTCTCCCATGGATTTCTTCAACTGATGCTCTCTCTTGACGGCTGTGCGACATTGTGTTCCTAAAAAGGCAACATAGAAACAAAAGTGTGTTAGCGCTTTAAAGAGTTCAACAAGGGCTAAATATGAATTCTCAAAATTAGATTGGGTACACAAGTTACTCTAACAATCAACAAGTTAAATTCATGGTTTAGTCACTTCTTCTTCACCCTTAGCTCAAATCGATTTTTACAAGCATAAAATCGGTTCAACCAAACTGTTTTTAATCATGAAAGCATGAAACCAATTTTTGCAAAACTTAAGTTGAAACCGATAATGTAGTTTAAAGATGAAGTTTCGAAAAAGAGAAGGAGTGAAACCGATTTTGTTGTAAGTATTTAGAGCTTGTTGAGAAATTTTGTTGAGAGCAATGCTACTTGTTGAAATTCCTTAGAGAAACCAAAAGAGTTTTTAGAGAAAAGTGTTTTGAGAGAAAAGTGTTTTGAGAGAAGAAGTTAGAGATACTCCCTTATATAGAAGTGTGTGCGATTTTGAGGAGGAATTTGTGGGTGAAAGGTTGTGGTGGAGGAGTAAAGATAGTGTATGTGGAGGAGGAGTAAAGAGGGAACATTGGGGTGTGGGTTTGTGTAAGGGAATCTTGGAAACCTTGAGTAGACATTTCCTTTGGTAATGGTTGTGTAAGAGAGGTGATGGAGGTGATCCTTTGTCCTTGTGTGAGAGAAGCCTTGTTCGAAATTAAGCAACACTCCAATCGGTTCAAGTATGTTTTTCTCGGTTTGATCGCAACTTCTTAGAGCGGTCTGACGTTGGTTTGAGCGCATAGATTGATCTTGGTGTTAAGGTACGGATCAATCTTGGCATTGCCTTGGATCGATCATATTTTAAGATTCGGATTGATCTCGAACATGTCTCGGATCGATCATATGTTGAGTGTTGGATTGATATTTGTTGAATATTGGATCGATCACATTTTCTCCTTGGATCGATCTTGGCATTGATCACGGACCATGTGGATCGATCATAAGCAAGCATGGATCGATCGTGACCATATTCTGGATCGATCATGATCGATCCAAGTGTGAAAGTGGATCGATGCCTAGCAAAACTGGATCGATCTCGGCGTTGAAGTCGCATTGGTCCGGATAAACTCCAATTGATCAACGTGTTGAAAGCACATATCCCCCATGTCCATTTCTTTTCTCCTTGCAAGATTCCCGAAACTCATCCGGTAAGTACTTTAAGACGCCAAAACAAGCTGAAACTAAAACGCATTAAATTAAGTACTGAAATTTAAAAAGCATTGAAATTCAAATATATAGATAGACATGGGACTTTCTCCCAAGCGAGCTTGTTTTAAGTCACTAAGCTTGACTTTCTGTTTTTAGGATTAATGATCCTGAGACGGTTCTCCGAAGAGAACCAAGGTCTTTTCTGAGAAGGCTCCTTTGTCATAGTTCTTATCAACCTTGGAGTTTTGCTTCGGTTTTTCATCAACTTCGACAGCAAGTACGATGTCTTCCTCAGAAAGTAATTCTTTGATCATGAAGCTCTTGGAACACAATGGATCCACATTCCCAAGATAGTACTTGAACCTTTTGTTGAGTAAGAAGACTTGGTATCCATTCTTGATTTCCAAGGTTCGGCTTTGAGGCTCCAAGTATTTTTCAGAAATTGGAATGCCAGGAGGTTGTTTCTGAGATGGTACATGCTCAGGTTTAAGTTTGAACTTAGGATTTCCTTTTCCTGGATCCTTCATGTTGTCTTCACCTTTGGACATTTCCAATGTCTTGATTTCTGTTAAATCCTTTGGAACTTCTTTATCCGGTTTTTTGACTGGCTTGAAGACTTCATTGTGCATTCCAGACTTAGTTGGTTCCTTTCCCAATCCATCTTCAACTGCTTCACTGCTTCAGTACCATTCTTCGGATTGTCTTCATTCAATTCCTTTATAGAATACAACTGACTTTGGGCAGTGAGGTCCTTGGGTTTAGTCATGATGTTGAAGATAATCCTTGATCCTCTCCCTAAGTGAAACTTAATGTGGCCCTTCTTGATGTTAATTACAGCTCCAACTATTGCTAGGAACAATCTTCCGAAGATCAATGGATCTTTAGGCTCTTCATCTATCTTCAATACCACAAAGTCTGTGAATATTGTTACATCCCTTATCTTGATATGTAAGCTCTCTAGGATACCAACAGGGTGCCTAACCGATCTGTCCGCCATCAACAAATTTATGTTTAAAGTCTTAAACTCATCCAATCCTAGCTTTTCGGCAGTGGACATAGGCATGAAGTTGACGGAACTCCCAGGTCACAAAGGCATTCATCAAAAGTGAAAGTTCCAAGTGAGCAGGGTAATGTGAACGAACCAGGGTCTTCTTGCTTCGTCGTTATCAAGGAGTTTCATTCTTCAAGTGGTTCCACCACTTCTCGAGTTACCTCTTCCTTCACGGGTTTTGCAAAAAACCTCAGGGTATTTTGCCATGATTTCCTTCTTGAATCTAGAAGGGAAAGACAATCTTGGGATGTAAGGTGGTGGGTTATACGGTTTTGCAATCTCTTCTGGAGTGCGTGACTTCTCAACAGGCTGTTCATCAGGAGCATACTCTTCAGGGTCCAAAGGTGCATCTAGTTCTAAACTCAAATCCCCCCAATTTGAACCACACTGTCCTCAGTGTATAGAAGAGGGTAAGTTGGAGTAGTAATGGAAGATGTCTGTTCAAGATAGATGACATTGATGTTAGCATAATCCTTTGGGTTCTGCACAAATTTGCCTTGTAGATGACCATTCACAGAAGTTGAAGTTGATGCGGTTTTTCCTTCAAGAGTAGTGACCCTGGATGTGAGATTATTAATCTTTGAGTAGATTGCACCGAAGGATGTATCCATCTTGTGTTGGATTTCACCAAACTTCTTTGATGTCTCCATTGCATGAGCAGCCTGGCCTTGCAGAAGTTTTTGTAACGTAGCTTCAATGTTGAAGGGTTGAGCAGGAGGTTGGTTAGATGAGAAACCAGGAGGTGCACCAGTAAGTTGTTGTTGTTGTGGTTGTTGAAAACCATTTTATGTTGCTGCTTTGGGTAGTAACCTCTGTTCTGGTTGTAGTTGTTGAAAGGTTAAGAGTTCTTCTGTTGTTGAGGTGGGTACACTTGGTCTTATGGGTTAGCAATGTTGTTGCTTCTGTAAGAGAGACCAGGGTTATTGGAGTAGTTGAAGTACCCTTTGTAACCCCCTTGGTTCTGAACATATCACATTTTTTCTTGCTGTTGAGCTTCGGCAGCTTGAATCTGAAGTTGTTCTTCATCGGATATGAAGTGAACTTGATGTTGTTGACCCATGAGCAACCTTTCCAACTTCTCATTCAGTGCCTTGATCTCCTTCTTAGTGCTATCATCATAAGCAGAACTACCCCAAGGTGTTCTATCATATTCCTCATTGTAAATCCCATCAGATTGGGCGAGGTTCTCTACTAACTCCCATCCATCATCAACACTCTTGTTGATTCCCATTGCTTGCAGTATCTAGCAACATTTTGATCTTAGGCAAGGCACCTCTGTAGAGGGTGCTGAGTAAGGAAGCTTTGCTGAAACCGTGATGGGGGCATTGCATAGTGTAGTTTTTGAATCGCTCCCATGCCTTAGAGAAGGTTTCAACATTCTTCTGTGCAAACCCTAAAATGTCGTTCCTCAAGCGTGCTGTTCTTGAAATTGAGAAGAATTTTGCAAGGAACGCCTTCTTGCATGCATCCCATGTAGTGATGGAATTCCTGTGGAGTGACTTCTCCCATTGGTGTGCCTTCTCCTCCAAAGAGAAAGGGAAGAGGCGTAGCTTGAAAGTGTCTTCATTCACACCATTTATCTTTGTTAGGCTGCAGAATCTATCGAACTCGTCGAGGTGATCAAGTGGGTCTTCCATAGGTAGTCTATGGAACTTGTTGCTCTGCACCATGGCAATGAGACTATGCTTGATCTCGAAGTTGTTGTTCTAAACTACAGGTGGACTGATTCCATGTCTGATGGTGTGAGTGTTGGGGTTTTCACCAGCGCCGATGGTGTTATGGTTATCTCTATCAACGATGTCTGCCATTTGTAAGTTCAACCGTCTCAAGTGTTCCGCACATTCGTGTTCACGTCTTGTCCGTGAGTGTTCTCGTTCAAGAGCTTTGATGTCGTCAACGAGTGGAAGCAACTCAGTTGGTCCTCTGCTTCTCAGGTTCATACATTGCTAAGCAGGCACCTGAAAACAAAGCAAACAAAGGTAGACAGGTAAGTAAAAATGTAAAGGAAGCTTGATCTGAAAAGATCAAAAATCCAGAATGTAGTAACAATTCCCAAATGGCAATAACGCCAAATTGACAATAGGATTTTTCGCTCCTACTTGGATTATCAATTACCCATCATTGTAGTATAGATGGGTTATCAATCCAAAAGGGAATGTACTAAATAATCTGAATGCAATGGATGCTTTAAAGTCAAACTAAGTATTAAAAGGGGTGGTTTTGCCAACGGGTCATAAGTGCAGTGAACATGCTGAAAGTAAAGTGCATAAACATAAAATAAAGCATAAAAGACTAAGATGTAAAAACAACATAAAAGCAAAAAGGGTGAAAGATGTAAACAATGTGAAGCAGTTCTTGGGGACAAGGGTAATTGACTAAGGATCCATCCTAAGCTACCTAAGTACCTAACATACCTCATACAATGAGCTAACCCCTAGACAGTATAAACATAAGCAACCAATTCCAATATCTTGGCAATCAATTTCAAGCAAAACAATCATGGACTCAACTCTCGTCATAGACAGTAACTACTAAGCAGTCATGAACTACAATCTACTATAGTCAATAAGTTTCACAAACAACTAATGCTCTAGAAGGGGAAACGAATCTATGAAATCACCTAGTTCCAGACACCTTCAATGAATTACTTCTTAGTGTTGAAGGGCCTAAAGGCGGGTTTTCAGTCCTTCTCAGGATGAAATACAATCAGCATTACGAGCAGGTGAAACATAAGGGATTTAAAGACAAACAATTTAGGTACTAAGGTGAACCCAGAACATCAACCCTAGTCTACCCCATCCTCAGGAAGTTGATGGACTACTCACTACTCATGGGAGTAGAAGCAGAGAAAACAGAAATAATAACTTCAAAGCTAAACATGCAGATCTAAAAAGAAACAGATGAAGAACAACAAGAACACAAACCCAGAAACTAAGAAAAACAATAAAACAGTAAAAACAGAGATGAAGAACAAACTTAAAACAGGAGATTAAAAGCTTAAAACGAACATAAACAAGCAAAAACTAAACAACAACCTAAAGCTAAGCAAGAAAGTAAAGGAAAAACAGTAGATTAACTTAAAACTTGAAAGAAATCTGGTTTTTACACCAAGAACATGAAGAACAACAAAGAAAATGAAAACCTAAGACTAAAACCTTAAAATGAAAGAAAAACTAAGCTTATTGCAAATGGAGGCGAATTAGGGCTTTTATAGTGTTCAGAGAAAAGCCCTAATTCGCACTAAAGACAAAAAGCTAATCATTGTCTTGGATCTTAGGCCTTGGTTCAGGTGCTATCCGGATTTGAGTTGGCCGGGTCGAAGCTTGAGCTTGTGTGTAATCGATCCGAAGTGTTGAGAGCTTGGCCGTAAGGGTCGAGATCGATCCAACCTGAGATGCGTTTGAGAATGGGATCGATCCTGGAGTTGAGTACCTGAGATCGATCTAGACAATTCTGGGATCGATATGGTTTGAGTTAGGATCTATCTGAGATTGATATGTGATAGATCCATTCTTGCTTCTTTCTTACTCTTGCTTCAATTCCATGCACTTCCTTAGCTTCGTCTGAGACTTCATAAATTTCCTTGAAAGAGTGAGAGAGAGAGAGAGAGAGAGAGAGAGAGAGAGAGAGAGAGAGAGAGAGAGAGAGAGAGAGAGAGAGGGAGAGAGGGNCCAGGTGAGTGTGGAGATCGATCCGTGCTGCGATGGGATCGATCTGAAGTGTTGCTGGGATCGAACTGAGATCAATCTGTGTAGGGATGGGATCAATCTGAAATGTTGATGTGTGAAGCCTAGTGAGATTGATCCAGGCGAAGGATGAGATCGATCTGAGCAGAGAAAAAGACCGATCCAGGTAGAGGTAGGTCTAGTCCATTCCATGCTAAGTGCTGCCCAATCCAATGTTAAGTGATGTTTTGATGAAATCTCACAAATCCTTCCCGAAAACTCCTGAAAGTCCTGAAAAATCTCCAAAATGCATGTATATGCAAATTATAATGCAAAATTCCTAAAAATTACAAACTTACTAAAATCAACTATATATGTGATGTATGCACGCCTAAAGACCTCAGAATTGATGCTAATTGATATGTAAAATCCATGACAATTCAGAGTCATCAGCTGGTTGGAAAATCCGTTCGGATCGCCTATCAAGATGTAGTTATGCCCAATATGGTTGACATTACCATATCCTTGTTGTCCTTCTGGCATTCGATTTTCATTAGCTCCTCCTCCTACTAGGTTGAGTATCAAGTCATTGATTCTAGGAGGAGGCAAATTGTTTGGACCTTCGGGATCGATCAGATCATTTTGATGAATGTTATCAGCCATTAAGTTAGATGAGCTTGCGTCCTTCTTTGCTTTCCGATTTGGACGTTCTAACTTCGTGAGTTATGCATTACTGAGGTTGAGCAATTCCTTGGATTTGTCAGATCGCCTGGTCATGCACTTGTAAAAACAAAATCAAGAAGACATAACATGATGGGTATTGTAATATCGTAGACAATACTATAAAGAAAACTTAAAAGGCACTGTATTCATCCCCGGAAACGGCGCCAAAAATTATGATAGGTCTAGAATTTAATTCTAAAACTATACTGCAGAGAACAGATCACTATAGCACAATAAATGGTCGAATTCACAGAGACCAAACATAACGACTCTCAGTTTAATTTTAAATCAAGCTAAGACAATAATAAGAATGATTGTAACTGAATGAGTAATAACTAAAGTAAAACGAAAGCGAATCAAAAATAAAAAAGCGTCAGACAATAGGCAATCCATAGGTAGTTAGGTTTAAAAGTCAGGTTATCATGCAAGGATATTCTTTGAAAATAGTTCTCAACTCAAAGACAGAAAGTAGACTAATCTTCTCCCGATGTATTAGATTCCTGTTTCGAATTACTAAGAAAAACTTTCACCGTATTTAGATAATTCAAACATGCATTACAGTTCAGATTCGATAAGTTCATAAGCCCTTAAGACAATACTCCCGCAAGCAAATGCACTTACTCATATAGATTAGGTCAGCTCTTTAAACCTAATTTCTTTTTGTTTATCAATCTAATTCCAATAAACTAGTTAGGTACTCTAATTCATGCATTAAGATTAAATCTAGACTGAGAACCTAACAAATTCAATTCTCTTATGAATAATCCTAACAATCAAACCTAATTTCCCTGGGAAAACCTAAAACTTAACTATGAAACTACTTAGACATTGCAACGCAAGAACAATACAACATCAAAGAAGAACACATAATCAATAAAATAAAAATAGATATTATAAAGATCAGAGTTCAGAATTCTTCTCCAAATATAGGGTTCAGAATTCGTCTCTATGTAAACTAAAATTGTAAAAGCGTAGAGTAAAATAAAACTAAGAGACGAGGCTTTTATAGTGTAAAAAAGAATATAATTAAAACAGGAAAAATAGGATAAGCTTGAGGACTCTTTTGCAAAATATGGAAAATCTTCAATTTTCTCGCAGGTAGGCTAGATCGATCGATCTGTGCTCGGACTGGTCGATTTGTGTTCTCCGGGTTCGGCTGGACTGATCGGTCCAGGGATAGACCAATCGATCTATATCTTCCCTATTATTCTCGATGTTTGGACCGATCGGTCCAAGGTTGGACCAATCGATCTGGCTTATCCGAGACTTCATTATTCTTGATTGATCAATCCAAGACTAGGTTGACCTCTTCATTCTTCACTTAGATAAATTTCATCCAAATATGCAGAAAATCATCATTTTGAATCCAAATCAACCAGAACACATGTAAACCTTAAAATATTCCAAAACTGCAAGGAAAAGACTCGGATAACACATAATAGTGGACATAAATGTCCACTAAAATGCGTTAAAACCAAGTAATATTAGACGGTTAGTGCCACGTTTGGAAGTGGTGGGACGTGGTAGTCATGGAAGAATTAGAAATGATGACGAAAATGTTGCGGAACAGTCTGACTTGGCTCTTGTAGACGAGGTGAAGATGATGGAAGAGTTGAAAAGTCTGCAAAACCACGTACCAAAGACTACAACTGACATGGATGTGTTAAGAGATGGTTTGTATTGGTGTGTTGCTGTTGTGGTTGTAGCTTTTGTAGCCGTAAATTTTTTTAAGTGATTGCAACATGTATTTGCTTACTAATTAGTCATTGGTTGTGGGTCTTTTATACTAGACTTGTTATTTAAGAACATGATATGAATGTCTATGTTATGTTTTCTTTTGTTAACGTGAAAATTATAACAAAACTGCAAATTCAACAAAAAGATGCAATATAAAAACATATATGCAATGCTAGCGTAGGACGTATTCTCACGTCCCATGATGGTCCCTAAATAGATTGTCATCTAACCTTAGGACATATTTTTTCGTTCCAAAAATGTACTCAAAGATGTAACATGAGATGATAATTTTTTTCAAATACTTTACATGTTCAAAAAACTCCATAACACAAAAACAAACTTTAGAATTTTTTTACTTAGTTAAAAAATCTGCCATGAGTTATAAAAATCTTCAATACAATCACCTTGAAAATCAGCGGTTAAAAGATTTCGTAGAAACTACGGCAAATAAAACTGCGGCCAAGTGAGGGTCAGATGAGTAATGTGGGAAAACTGCGGTCAAGTAAAAAAATGAAACAAATATGCGGTCAAATAGGTGAAAAATTGTGGCCAAAGAGGTTTTTCTGGCAATTTTGATGTTAAATAAATATGTGGTGATCCAAAAACAAATATGTGAGAAAACAAATATGCGGTCAAGCAAAAAACAAAACTGCCCAAAAAAATTGTGGTGACAAAAGAAAACTGCGGTCAAAGGACCAAAATCTGGAATGTAAATAAAAAATGGAGAAAAAAAACTGCGAAGAAAACAACTCTTCGGTGATGTAGAAGTGACATAAAAAAACTGCAGCCATATACACAAACAAAACTACGATATCCAAAACAAATCTGTCATGGAAAACAAATCGGCGACAACAAAACTGTAACACCAAAAAATCTGCATTACAAAATCTTGCAAGTTTGTTTCACTCCCAAAAAAAAGAACAGTGGCACTTTGATAAATATTAACAATATTTTCTCTTTTGTGGATAATATTTTTTTCCAACGTTTTTGTTTGTACATAATGTGGGAATACTTTTGAGTTTCAGTTAAAAGTTTAAACCTCCCGTAATAAAAAAAAAAACAATAAAAATTAGGGCAGTGACATCAATAAGACAAGATCTTAGCTCATTATAGTGTTTTTACTTTTATAAATGGCTATAAAGTTGGTGTTTTTTTATAAAAAAACTTAGAAAAAGATGTTACAATGCAATGCTCTCAAAAAATATTATTTATAATACAAAACGTAGTTGCATACGTTATTTATTTTTAAGACTGGATACATAATCTTCATAACATATTTTCTACATTAAAATATCAATTCCAATGATTTATATTTTTCAAATATCAAAAATTTTGAATTATTCATGATTTTTATTTTCTTTATATGATATTTAAAGTATTTTGTAAATGTAATTTTCTGTAAAAAATTAAAACGAAATTGATAAAATAAATAATTAAAAAATTGATGATTTAAAAGAAAAAATAGTAATTTGAAATTTCTTTTAATAATAACGTAATAGATTGTAGGTGTATATTTAACATATGATTTAACCTTTAATTAATTCAAAGATGCTAGGTTTCGATTTTCATAAGCATGTTTCCAATGTATTTAGCATAAAAACAAGTATTTAAAGTTTAACCTTTGAACAGAAAATTAAAATGACTAGTGATAATAACCTAACATATAGGCACTGAGTTTTACGGGTTTCTTTTACGGTCTCGCAAAAATAAAGCAGGAAATCATTACTAGGATAAACAAAATAAGAATAAGAAAAGACACACCGTATACGCTTTGGTCTGTGTATGCAGGGCCGGTCATGAAATTTTAAAATTTTCTAAAGGCCACAATCTATAATGGAATAATAGGCCAAAATTGTAAAAAATTTCAAAAAATTGGTCGTTTTCTTAACTAAAATATTTAAATTGAAAAAAGGACTGCAAGCGCATGTTTGCTCTGCTTTGGTCTGTGCATGCATGGCCAGTGTGACTCAGAGATTCTCGTCTTTCACCATTAATGTCTTCGTTTTGTGCTACAGATCTCGAGTTTAGGTTTCTGCATTTAGAAAATATCAGAAATTAATAAATTGATAAAATACATGATGATGAAGAACAATTAATGTGTTTTTACCAGCGGTCCGACTCCAAGAAAGTCTCTAGTGAAGCCTTTTTCGTCAACATCCTTAGAGGTCATTAGACCAAAAGCCGTGCTATTGTTTGAACTCGATGTTGATCTCTTCGATCCCATTTGAGCCGCCTTTTGTAGCAATGCAGTGGCAGACAGTGATGCTATTGTTCCAACTACTTCTCCACTGTTGCCTGATTCTGAAGAGAAGAAAGAACCATTAACATAATCTTCTTGATTCTTGGAGATCCCCCTCTGGAGAATGTTGCTATTGTTGTTGTTGTTGTTGTTGAGAAGCCATTGGATTGATGATTTTCCTTGTAAACTCCATAGATTTCGAAGCGTATCAGATGGTGTTGACGATGAAGAGGACTCGAAAACGTTGTTTGGTAAAGGGAACTGCTGGTGATCCGACAATAATCTATGTTTATGATCATTTGGAATATTGAATTTTCCAATGGTTGTAGATAGTGGAATTGTGACCGCGGATCTAGCACTCTCTTCAGCTAAAGCGTCACAAAATGCTCTATGCGTGATGAAACTATCTTTCCTAGAAAAGAGGGTACCACAGTCACATCTATACTCTCTGGTACCACAAATTTTGCTATGAGCTTTCCAATCAGACATGACAGCATATTTTTTAGAACATTTTTCGCATTTCCACTTCTTCTCACCATGTTTCCTGCTGAAATGCTTCTTGATTCCAGTTAAGTCGCCAAGTGCTCGAGCCGGGTCGTGGTGTACACAGCTTTTCTCAGGACATATGTATACTTTCTTCTTCACTTGGTCTTTGTTCTTCCTTTGCTTTAGTTTCCATGGCAGGTTATGGCCTCTTCGATGAAGCTGAAGGTTCTGGTGTCTCTTAAACCCTTTGTTGCATACGTCGCATATGAACCTGTTGGTCGCCATGAGGGAGTTTGGAGATAGAGCGATGACTTCTGCATCTGGGTCTGTTTTTAATTTAAATTTTTATTTCAAATTCAAGAAATAAGGCAATCAATGAGGGAACATTAATTAGAAAGACAGGGAAAAAAATATCCAGAGTTAAAACTAATAAACACATACAAATAACATAAAAAAACTATGTGTATATATATATATATAAAGATACGTACCTGGATTTCCAGGGAGATTTCTCTTCCTCTTGGCTGAATTTGAGGAGGTAGGATTAGGGTTACGGTTAAGACTAGGGGAGACTTGTTCTTGGTGAATAACATAGCTAGGAAATGAGAGATGATGATGATCATCATCTGGCATAATCATATTGAGGTTGGTTTAGTTGAGAGACAGTTTCCAACTAAGAAGACAAAACAGGTGGACGACAGAGAAATAGATTGAACCACTCTTTAATTTGTACAGTTCTCTACTAAATACAGTAAACAAATTATCTCAGAACAAGAAGACAGATAGAGTTATGAAGCAGAAAATAAGACAATAGAGTCATGAACATATATACATATATATATATATATATCTAATCCTAAAATTTAAGATTTTTCTTCCGAAAAATAATATATATTTTTTGTTTTTGTTTTTGTTTGAAGCTTAAAAAAATAGATATTTAACGTTTTAGAGTACAATAAGTTATATTTTTTAAAAGAATACAAGAAGTTCAAATATTATTTTGTAATATAAATACAATAGTAAGCATATAAGAATTAACGTTTCATATAATTGTCTCGACTTATATAAAGCGAGAGTTTTCATTCCAAATTAAGGAATGTTTCTTTACACATATCCCATAAGACATATGTATCTGGAGAAGTAGAGCAAGATATTTCAATTGTATGATGGTTGGGACACTACAAGAAAAACCAGCCAAAAATGACCGGAAAATCCTGACGGATTATATCCG